>SNQJ01S0055836.1:76825-94603 GCA_010110895.2 Picea sitchensis
AAATTTATGTTTATAAAATAAAAAATCTATAATAAATTATGATTTTTAATTATCATTACATATTGAGCTTAATTTACCAATGCACCTAATTTATATAAATGCATTGTACATGGTACTATTACATACATATAATACATTGTTAACCATGTTCATATGTAAACGTTCACAAATTGTTTAGGATGACATATTTTGAAATTATAATAAACAATCGATGTGATTTTACCCTCGATGCACGATATACATAAAATGTATCATTCACGAGGTGCTAAAGTACTTTTATGTGCACCAACAATTGTGTTGAGATACCAATATTTGAGTGCATTTCCATCACTAGGAATTGCTAATGAAAATCTCTTTAATAACATTAGGTGCAATGTAACACAACATGCACAAAAAAACACCACAATAATGCTTTTGCAAGAGCATTGAATCAGTTTATCTGTACGTATATTAGCATTGCATCAGTTTGTGGTGGGGTAATGCACCGATCCTAGTATTAAATCATGGGTGCACTGATGCAACAAGGTTGATAAAATACGCTAAGAAAAAATATATGCTAAAACCTTTGGTTGCCTCCCTTATCTACAAATCTCTATTATAAATTTAAAAGGGAGAAATGTTTTGGGGATGTTCTGCAAAACTTTCACTGCATGGTGTTTTCTTTGTAGTGTTTGCAACATTATACAAGTTAGATGTGATTATTAAAGTCATATAAAGCCATAATGAAATGTTGCATCCCTACCACCTCAAAATCTAGTCTAAACAAAAGATTATTCCTAATTCTAAAGGTATTGATGGAAATAGAATGAACATTTAAATATTAGGAAAGATAAATCTTGTATAAAATTACAAGTATTATGATGAATGGATAAAGTACCTTATAGTAATATCCAACCCCACAAGATGTGAGCTAGTTTTAATAAAATAGTCTTGATTGTAGCAACCCGTGATGTTGCTCACTCTGTGTAATTTGTGCACCTAAATAGGGGTTTCATTCGATATAGGAATTCATACCAGCATATGCATATGACCATCGTCATTCAT
This sequence comes from Picea sitchensis, assembly GCA_010110895.2. NCBI lineage: Eukaryota > Viridiplantae > Streptophyta > Pinopsida > Pinales > Pinaceae > Picea > Picea sitchensis. Next base: position 77,870 of record SNQJ01S0055836.1, read on the forward strand.
TTTTCTATAAGCTGGCTAACGTTGGTATATGATGTATAAGTTGGCTAACGCTGGTCTCTAATTGGTCAAGACTAGTAGAGAGTTATTAACTGATCGAACTGGTCTAGAGTATGTTTCCTATGTGATGGATTATAGAAACAACATACATGCTTATACCATATAGCGAGAACAGTGGTGCTAACAAGGATCTTGTCAATTAGAGTGTTAGCAAGAGAAACAACTTTGATGTTGCTCACTCTATGTAATTTGTCCACCTAAATATTTTTTTATGTAGAGAACTACATTTTCCCTTAGAGAAAGTATTCAGATCAATTTTTCTAGTGCAATAATATCTCCTCATCTCATTGAATATCTATATATTTTGTATGAAGTCACACTCTTCTATCTCCAACTATGTTATCATATCAAAATGCATTTTTTATAGCTTAGGTGGAAGTGTCACACATGTAACGCTAACATTGCCATGCCACATCAACTAAAAAAAAATCAAAGAACAAATTGTATCTACACTTCATGGTTAGTTTAATAAACAAATCAGATAGTTGAGATTATGGAATTTCTTCAATTGAAGATTATAGAATTTTAATATAATGCAAGTATGAATAATACGATTAAGATTATTTTGATGGTAATCTTGGTGGGTTAGCTTGAGCAGTTGAGTCTTTGGGGTTTGTACATGAGGTCTTTGGGTTGATCTAATGTGTTTGTTTCCTTTGTTACATCTTTCACTTAGTATTCCTAGTGAGTCCATCACCATAATTAGTGCTATTGTGTTTACAATGGATGGCATCTGTGAAATGTAAGGAAGTGATTGAGGGTTTCCCTGTAGAGTTTTCTTTGGAAAAATATAGTTAAGATTATGGAATTTATTCAAGTGAATAATAATACTTAAGTGAGATTATGGAATTTCTTCTATTGAATAATAATACCTACACATTATTAATTATTGGATTTACATGACAAAAATAATTAATGGGTGGAGGATAAACGAAGTTAATGGGTGGAGGATAAACAAAATTAATGGGTGGAGACATATTAGGATATAATAATATAATGCAAGTATATTAATAGGTGGATATTTACATGAGAAGGATGTAAGGTATATTCACAATGTCCTTCACTCCCACACCTTTCTACCTTGACTTTGATTTTGAATAGAGGAAAAGTCTCTAATATAAAAGGAATAAACCTTTCATCCTTGTGACATATGGATAACTTAGATTAATCCAAATCAATTAGACCCTAAGGGGTGCTAAACAATTATTTAGTTTGCATTCCCTTAAATTAGATAGATATAGTCATATCCTAGGTGAAACCAATGGGGAATGGGATACATCTTATGCAAAACTCAACTAGTATCCACACAAATGAAAAATGGAGGGTTATGGGATACATCTTATGCAAAATTCAACTATTATCCACCAGAATAAAAAATGGAGGGTTATTACATGCCAACACCTAAATATGATTAACACTTAATAATGATGAATTATTCTTGAGCATTGGTTGCATGCCTTACACTCTAAAAAAATATAGCGTAACAAGAATTACATTTACTGTGTTGAATTTTATCCATTTCAAAATTATTTTGTTCTCAAATTTGTTGCATTGTGATCAATGCCTTCAGTCTATGGCATTCCTAACATTATTGAATGGAGATTTATCTTTCATAAATTATAGTTAAAACATGATTTAATGTTTGTTTGAAATTTATTATGTCAACTTATAACTAATGTCACTATGCTATATCTACAAGATTGAACTTAGGACATTTTTTTTTGTCTAATGTGGTTGTAGTTAGCATTACAAAAATGAAAATTGTTATTTGTACATCAATTGTAACATGTAATATTGATTTGTCAAGTAAGTACCACTGCCACTATGTTATATTTATCCATCAAGTAAGTACCATTACTAGTATGTTATATTAATCCATCAAGTAAGTACCATTATCACTCATTTCTATATATCCATCTTATTGGTAGTAGGAAAATTTTCAAATTATAAGGCCTTGAGAGTTATCCTTGACGTACAAAACATTGTAATGGTATCCATATCTCACTCTAAGGACAATGGTATTATATATAGGACATCATTTTTGTTGGCCTTATTTTTTTCTCTTGGTCACTAGAAGCTTCATCTATGGCCCAATGGCATTATTTCCCCCCCTCTCCCATTGGAAAGGTCTTGAGACTTATCCCTACTATCCAAGGCATTATAATAGCAACATATTCCAATTAGAGGTTTAATATCCACTTAAGAGGGATATTGTGGTAGTTTAAATCCTTGTTCATGATCCATGAGCTCTAGAAGCTCCATTTAGAGCCTAATCCGCATGTTACCAGCCCCCTCTTACAATGGTCAAATCCCTAAGCCCCATCCCTCATGTGAAAAAACACCTAATAGCACCCATATTACCATTGGATGTTAAATATCCCCGATAGAGGGACTATGTGGTGGTTTTAGATATCAATCATGATCTAGAGATTAATTTTCTATTATTTTGAAAATAATAAATTATTTATATAGAAACATAAAAGATCATAACACAAACATTGTAGAGCTCTTCTAGAATTTTCCAATGGGCTAAAAAATGCCAAAAATAGATGTTCTTTTTCGTAAGCTAGTTGTAAACTTTATATTAAACTTGGAAAACATTAAACATAAACATTAACTAGTGGTATGCCACAGGGTAGGCCTAACTAGAATCAAAAGAATAAGTCCTTTGTCCATAGAGTTACACAATGGGCATTAAACTAGTGCCTATCCAAAAGAAGATTGACACTTTATATATACTTGTTAGATGGTCTAGTGCTATGCTTATGATAGAGAGGAGTATTGTTGCTCATAAATAAAGACAAAAAAAATATAAGTTTGTGCATATCAAATACATGGGGAGTGAACTGGTCTATAAAATTGTGCATATCATGCCTCGAGCTGGAGGGAAATAAATTCTTGAAAACCATAATATTCCTGAGATCCCAACCAATTTCATAACCCTCTTCATATAATGGATGGGGTACTACCCTACCAACTGTTCCAGGACCTAGAGTGTAGATGGGAATCGATGAAGAAGAATTAACTGGAGCGCGTGGGAAGTATGAGAAAATCACCCCATCTGGGGGAACCTTGATAACATGATCAAGGGGAAGGTGATGATCCTTCAAGTTTTTTGGAGTAGTTGCATCCCAAGATATATCTAGAGGCGATTGGTCATACTTGAGGCCTTCATCAACATGACAATCAACAAGTTTATTTCCATATCATTTGAGATGAGATGGAATAGTAGTGATATGGGGACGAATATTTCTTATACATTCTAATCCTTCTTCAATGCACCAACTCCCTGAGATTTTTTTATGGGAAATCCATGCTGCAACTTCTTGAGCATTTGGAAAATTAGTTTTGAATCCCCCTTCACAATTAATTTGGTATATTCTTAACGAATATCCACATGAATACCAAATTCCATAGCATACAACTCAATTGCATCATTGCTATATGTTCCTAGGAATTCAACATAGATCCTAAGAATTTCCCCTTCATTATCCTTGAATACTTCTCCAAAGCCAGTTGGTTTCAGGTTTCCTTTGGAGGCCTCATCGAAGTTGAGTTTAATGAAGTTTGGAGGGGGAGTCTCCCATTTGTTTGGAACTATTCTGTGAGGGGGTTTCGTTCGAATAGGCAGTAGAACATTGGATGGATTGAGCTTGAGAGCTTTCAGAATGATTTCCTCTTGGTCATTTATTTTCCAGTCCTTCTTTGTCTAAGGGGAGATTGTAATTGTTTCCTTGATGTTTTTATTAATCATGTTCCATATATGCTCCATTTCTTGAGAGAGGGTTTTAAATATTCTTCTATTCCTTTCCTTCCATATTTCCCAAAGAAAAAATCCTAGGAAGATCTTCCAAGCTCGATCTAAAATTGGGTGGTTGAAAGAAGATGGTATCCAATGGGATATGGTTTCCACTAGCATGAGTCTATTTCGATCGATTTTATTGAAGAGTGTGGCTCCCTTGTCCCATAAATATGTTTCAAAGGGACAAGATTTCAAAAGATGTTCTGCAATTTCCTTATTCATCTTGTAGATATGATAAATAGTAGGGGCCTGGAATCCTCTTTGAAGGATTTTGTCCCATGTAAGGGTTTTCCCATGCACTAAGATCCAAAGGAAAAGAGATACCTTTGGTGATAGGTTTTGTTTCCATATTTTAGGCCATATTTACATGGTGGGAATATATGAGTTCTCTACCACCAAGTTGTATGCTTCTTGAAGATTAAAGCTTCCACTATGCATATAGCCCCACTCGATTTTCCCCACAACTACCTAAATTTTGTTTTTCCTGACACTCAGTTCTTGCCAAAAAGTTTCCCAATCAAATCCTTCTAGAAGAGGAGTCCAAGCTTCTTGTGGTAAACAATATTTCCAGCGAGGGGTTTCTAGTTTTGAATCCCAATAATGAGAATGCATGGTTTTTCTTTGGTTCATCATATTTTTCCATAGGGTTTGAAGATATTCCCTTATCTGGAGCTTTGGCATCTATTTTTGAGAATCCTCCCAAAATAAATTTGATTTCCCATTATGTACCTCCCAGAAACATTGGTTTTGGATTAAATATTTATCCTGCCAGGTTGCATTCCATAAGTAAGAACCAACATTGAGGCCATTCATATGGATCAGATCTTGTTCGGTCGCGTGTACTGCATATTTCCTTCTCCAAATTTTCCCCCACAATTCTCCTAGTCTGTGGATCCAACACCACCAAGTTTTGACTCCCTGATCCACACTAAGAATTTATGAATCCCTCAAGCCAAGACCTCCTTCCAATTTAGGAAAACAAAGTTTGTCCCATGTTACTAGTGCCCATTTTTTCTCTTTTTTAACTTCTCCCCATAGAAAAGATCGTTGCAAATTTCAAACAATATTAAGGATATTTTTTTGTGTAGCCAACACAAAGCATATAAAGGGGCATAAGTTGAAGAACAAACTTAAGGAGAATAAGACGACCCATGGTATTAAGAGAACGAAATGTCCAACAAGACAATTTTTTCTTGATCTTGTTAAAAACATCCTCCCATGAGGCATGTCTAAGGATGTTTTCAACCAAAGGATCACCAAAATATTTGGAAGGAAGGGAGCTTTGTTGAAATCCTATAATTAGAGAGATATTTAATTGAATAGTAGGTGAAATATTAAATAAGAAGACTTGAGACTTGACATGGTTAATGCTAGTTATAGAGGCGACCATGAAGTCATATAATACGTATTTGATAACACATGTTTCTCAAATTGTAGGAAATCCCATTAAGAGAGTATCATTCATGAATTGTTGGTGAGAGGAAGCAAGATCATCTCTGTGGAATCTTTGGCCTTTGATTTTGTTGGATTCCATAGCTACTTTAAGGGAATGGTCCAGTCCTTCTGCCATTAAAATAAAAATGAAAGGGGAGAGTGGGTCTCCTTGTTTGATACCCGAGAAGGGGAAAAGGTTGATGATGGTGAACCATTGACAAGGATTGAGAAGAAATATCTAGAGGTGAGAGTAATAATCCAATTGGTCCATTTGTTTGAAAATCCAAAAACAAGGAGGACATGTCGTATGTACTGCCAACTGATTTTATTGAATGCTTTAGACATGTACATATTTATGAGCATACCCACTTTCTTGGTAATTTTTAGTCAATGAATCATCTCATGGGATAATATAGTTTTTGTTGGAGATATTACACACTCACCTTGAATTATTTTCCTAAGTTTTATAGTCCAATGTTGAGAACGCTTCCTTAGATGAGAATATTCTCTCTAGAGAATTTTTATAGCCTTAAATTACACCCTATAAGCTAGAGAGAAAGCTATCAGAGGAAAAAGGCCCAATACATATTTTTCCTAAGGATTGAACCCTTTTTGAGCCCTTATTGGCATCCTCACGGGACACCTAGTACACAACAAGTGAGGCCCTCACTAGACACTAGTGACTCCACAAGTGATGCCCTCGTTGGACACTAGTGGCTCAACAAGTGAGGCATTGTCAAACTTCTAGAATTGGGGAGTTGCGAGGTGATAGGAAAGAGATGATTTGGATATTCATGTAAAAGGCCTAGGAACTCACATCATTCAAGTATCTAGTGGCCTCTAGAATATCTAGAAGCCTCTCCCAAGCCTCCTCCAAGAGTTATGTAACAAAGGAAAACCTTGGGTAAGAGGAAGGATGAATTGAATAATATGGCCATGTTGTCCAACTGCAGAGGTATCTGTCTACTATAACCAGAAGTCAATGAATCGTATCCTGACCAAGGAGATGCAAGAAGAAGCAAGGAGAAAGGAGGCTAAAGGAGGATGCATCTTCATCAAGTTGAGGTATGATTTTGTTTGTATTTTCCATGTTTTATTAATAAATCATTTGGTTTTCCCCTCATATCATTTATGTTCATTTAATAAATTATATATCGGATTCATTACCTCATATATCTTATTATAAGTAGATTAGATCTAGGATTCTAATCCTTAATAGAGAAGAAGAGAAGGTTTTTCCTTTATTTTGTATACAAGAAGCAGGTTGTGGAGCTTGGAGCTAGAGTTTCATGACTGCAACATCCAGGAAATAAGAAGGACCACCTCAAGAAAGGTATGCAAATATTCCCCACACTTTAGGATGATTATGAATCTTTGTGTGTGAGTCTAGATCTAGGAAAATCATAAAGAATTCTACCCATTTTTTGTCTAGGATAACTAGTTCGATCCTAGGGAGATCTTATTGATTATTTAGTGAGATCCCTGTGAAAAAAAATCCCATAACAGATTGGTGACCATACTGGGGAAAAATTCTTCTCTAGTCAAGTCTCTTTTCCTATCTCTTTCTCTTCTTTTTGTGATTTGAATTTTAGTCCTCTTCAGTCATTCTAGGGTCTAGATCTAGTAGATCTGATAGATTTGATCCATATCTGGAAGATCTACAACGGACCCACTTTTCACAAAAAGAAAAATTATGCAGGCCCTCACGTGTTTCACTATAGGTGTCAAGTCTCGCCCCCTCGCTTTGCATATTTGTAGTGAAAAACCTAGGAATTTCAGATTAAGACATCCTCTGAGTAGGTAAGGTTCTACAATGGCCTGATTGGATTTGACTTTGCCTATGTTTCAGTTTGTGATTGTCACATAGATTGCTTTCAAAGTTGTGCTTGAGTGCATTTGTGTGGATTGTTTGTCCCTTCCTGAATAATTTCCCTTTCTTTCTGAGAATTCTAGGGAATTTGGGTTGAGAATCCAACATATCTAAAGAGATCTAGTTGTTTTTATCATTGGTTGTTTTATTTGTCCTTGTGTGACCTTTATTCGTCACTATATCTTCCCTCCTAGGCGAGTATTTCAGTGTGATCCCTATAGTGATATAAGAGTAGGTTGATCCATCCTAATTCCTAATATGATATAGTATTTTTTCTTGTTTTTTGTTGTTGGCTTCCTTTTGCATTTGTCTTTCTTATTTGGATCATGAATTATTTACATTGCAAATTGGAAAAAACCTCAAAAAGACAAAAATATTTGTTGCATTCTAGATTTTATTTTGAAGCATTAATATACAAGTGCATTAGAAACATTGGTTGGTTTCATATCTATTTTGCTTGATTGGTTGCTTGGTGAGTGTGAGGAATTATTTGTGAAATTGGCAAAGAAAAATAAAAATCTCTTTCCCTCCGGTAGCTAGATTTCATTGAAAAGAACGAAATGGAATCGTCATTATTGCATTGCTTGGTTGGGTCAAGAGTCCAAACATCACTAAAGTTTCATACACTACCCTTGGACCTAAGAAACAACCATCAAAAGAATCACATAATCTAAAAACAATTAGACATTTTTCTTTTGATAGTAAACCAACATTAGATAGGCTTAGGGCCTTGAAATAGGATTGGAGAGTAAGCTCTCCAAGGCCACAAAATGAAACCTAGAAGTCATTAAAGAGCGCTAAAATCCATTCTTTCAACTAGTGTGTCGAGATCCTCCTCTAACACAAGAGTTAAGCATGATGTCGCGTCGGAGAAAGTAGGGATATTACCCCTCTCTGCTTGTTTTGGTGTTTATAGTATCACTTCGATTGTTACGTATATGGGGGTTTTATTAGTTAACGTATTCATATATTTAGTCTTAGTTACCCTACCCTTACATGCAATCGGACCTATGATTGTTTTCCCAATCATGGATTATAAAGTGGTATCCTTAGTGACCTTTCCTAGGGAACTACCAAGGCGACTATAGGTGGACGTGCCTATGGTACCTGGGGTGAGCATTCTTTCACGGTCTCAATTCCCCCGGAGGGTGACCAACCTAACAAAGGGTACTTGCATTGGTCAAGGTCATTTCACATAGATCATCGTAACTGCTCCTCATACCTTCACTATTTAATCTTGCGGGGACTTCATCTCTCCCATAGAGTTTGTTTTCGGAAGACCCCAAAGCCAATTGGTTTTCTTGTTGTTTGCCTAGATTTGATTATGGGTGTTCTCTTTGAGTTCGAATCTAGGTCGGCCATAGGTTGATTTTTGTTGGATAGTAACATAGTTTATTTACCGTGGTTGAATTACCATGTTGATCCCATCGATTGAGAGGACTTGAACCCATTACGGACAAAGAACCACCTGTTTAATGATGTGAGATATCTGATGTATATATTGAAGGGTATGAAATTTGGTTTGACGAAACTAGTTTAGTCGAGGTAGAAGTGGTAGATGAACATCCTCCACAAAAATTTAATCCTCCTTTGACTGAGCCAGACGCCCCTCTACTAGTCCAAATAAGGGGAATTTTTAGTGCAAATTTCTCTTTGTTTAGTCACCCTCCCACCATGTCAGGAGCGAGTGTTTATTCTAGTGTTGATGAGACTACAAGACCATCCTCAAATAGGATAGGGGGAAATTCCCTAGGGAGAATCCCAGTGATGTCTACGTTGCCACCCCTTAGCTCCATTGGATCTACACCATCCATACCATTTTCTATCAATTCCTTAATCTGGGGGGCATTTGTTGTGTCATCATCTCCATCCATTAATATACCTAACATCCCTACACCCATCCCTTCTACATCAATGCCCACTTTTGAATTATTTTCCAGTGGGGAGTCGAGCTTTGGTTTCAACATGGGAAGTGGAGCTCCTTTCACCTCTGCCAATCTTATGAGTGGCCGAACATCATCAAGTGCGGGTGAACCTTTTGGATGGAGTTTTCCTAATGGTTTTGGGGTTGTCCCTAGTCATCCTAGAAGAAAAAATACTTATGGATGTTTTCCTTTTCCATGGGTTAGCAAACCTTTCCTTGGGGGCACATCCCTTAGGGGGAAATTGGGGTTTGCCCTTTGTCAACACATCTAGTCTTGGGGGTTTCTTCCTTATGACTAACTTTGGGAACATATTTCCTAGAGGGTCCACATTTTCCCCTGGGGATAACCCCCTTGGGGGGTTTTTTGGTTCTGAGAGCAGTTATGCTCCTCCAAGTGCCACCATCCCTGAGGGAACTCACTCTCCAATGATCCATACACCTTTGAGTAGTACAAATATAGGGGGACCACAAGGTCCATCTAGGACAACAAAGACTCCACCTCCCTCCCAATCATCATTTTCACCATTGTCTTTCATCTCCATGCTCGATTTACCTAACTTGTCACGATTAACAAATGAAGCTATTTCCCATGACCCATCATGGCCAACAATTCCATCAAAGTTACTGCCAGATTTTCCAAAGTTTGATGAAAATACGGTAGAGGACCCCTCTACACACATCATGACTTACCACTTGTGGTGTTCATCCAACTTGTTGATGGATGATAGTGTGAGGTTGCATATTTTCAAAATATCCCTGACTGGAGTCGCCACCAAATGGTACATTGAACTAAAAGGTGGTTATTTTAGAAGCTTCAATGACCTAGCTATGGAATTTTTAACGCACTACCAAGTTCATATTCAGTACTAGATAGGAACACATCTCTTGACTTGGATGAATTAAAATAATGCCACTCACATCTCCGATCATATACATGAGTGGAATCGAAGGCGTAGGGTGATCAAGACACAGATCACGAATAAACTCCTTATGGAGTGGTTCAAAAAATACCTCCTACCACCCATTACAAGAGATGTAGCTATGGTCAGGGTAGCCATCGAGGAGCAGGCCATTTTGTGTTCCCAACACCTGGACTTGATCTATTCACAGTCGGGTAAACTTAATGACATAATCCCATATGCTCTTAGGACATCAATTGATCCAAGGAAACCAAACCCAAGACCCTATGTCAGTGGCGTGGTTGGTTCTATTTCCCATGAATCTATCAACCAGTTAGTTGATCAAATGGGTCATATGTCGATTACATCACACCCGTTGGCTTCTAGAATTAATGCTCAAACTGTTGCAGTCCCCTCTCAAATCTCCAAGATGAATTCAATGTAGTCCACGTAACCGAAGAATCCTCAACAACTTGGAGGTAAGAAGAAACAAAACAACAAAAGAATTTCAAAAATGAGAAAGGGATTGTCTCTACCCATAACACCTAGGAGGCAGGCACTAAGGAAAAGAGGGTTTGTTTTCCCTGCATGATTTGTGAGTAGGACTACCCTACTCACTAGTGTCCTCGGAAGGATGAAATCCATATATTCTTGGCACAACAACTGGCCCCCCAACAACCTATTTTCCTAACACATCCTTTCCCCCCTCAACCATAAAACATGGTTGCCACAAATCATGCCCCTCCGCAAGGGGGCATGTAAGGTACCCCTCACCACAAGGAGTCTTCCTCGAATGTTTCCATTTTCATGTCTGACCAAATGGTCAATTTTCAAATGTGAGTCAAGAATTATGACATTCCAGATCCTTCTCATGTTGCATCAGAAGCAACATATTCTTCCTATCCTGGTGGCCCTCTTCAGATTGAAAATCCATCTTTTGATGCACCACTTTTCCGCCTAAATGGCGTTCTTTGATGCACGACACATAATCCCAAAACTTGGGCTGACCACAATTACAGTATTGTAGAAGACTTGGCCCAGGAACCATGTGCTATGTCGGTGCTTGAAGTCCTCCAAAGTTTCCCCACGTAGTAGAAATCCTTGTTTTATGCTATAGGCAGGGTTGATCCCTCATAGTGTATTTTGATAACTTTTGAGACCATTCAGGTTACTCACAGACTCTCCCATCAGGTCGCCTTTCATATCATAGTGCGATCATTTGGGAAAAACATCTAGCGAACAATGGTGGATGAAGGGGCATCAACTTGCATCATGTCCATTTCTTGTTGGAAGAACCTTGGATATCCTAAGCTTGACACCTCTGTAAAACTATTAAATGCATTCAATGGAGACATGATTCATCCTCATGGCATAATCACCACCTTACCCATCAAGCTAGGTAGAAATAATATCTATGTGGCGGTAGAGATCATCGGCACACCACTTGAGTACAATTTGTTACTTGGGTGTACTTGGTTCTACGATATTATTGCAGTTGTATCATCGATATTTAGGGTCCTATGCTTCCCTCACCAAAGGAAAACCGTTTTGATTGATCAGGTCCCATTATGTACCCCAAACCTTGGATCCAATGCGGGGTCAAATGTATCCTTTGTCAGTGATACCATGCAATATTTTGTCAATGTCGGTGTGGGGATGTTCAAATATCTTTCACTAATGGGATTATTTCCCCTTGTACCACCATCTCCCACTACTAATGTAGCTCCTATCAACATGATTTTAAAATTTACCAATGGCTCCCTTGGGTTTGTTTATCCTTGGGTGGTACCTCATCCCGAGGATGTTAAATAATATAGACCATCCATACTGCTCACCATGGTCAATATTTTCAATCTGTAAATCCCATAAGCATCAACTGATATTGGTCAGCAACTCCATCCTCATATGGAGTGTGATCTACCTACTCCTCCCAAATAGGTTGTTGACTCTCTTAGGTCACATGACTCCATTGATTTTGAGTTTCCCTCGGAAGAGGCCATCTTGGATGTCATGGATTCCATATAAAATCCCAAGGAAGATGAGCATAATCTAGAATCCATTCTCTCTAGTTTGGAATTGATGATATTTGACATGATGGATCTTGATCCGAGACTAGGGGAATTTTTTGGGACACCTAATGAAACCCCTAGTCTTGACCCTTTTCCACCTCGATTATCTTTTTCAGAACTTGCCACTGAAATATTTGCTTCCCCTTCCATCAAAGATTCACATTTCATACCCACTTTACATCTTGATGGATCCCATCAAGGAGCTTCCCTATTTCATGAGACTACTCACAATGAGTATCTTCATATGCGAAAATTCGATCCCATGTGGCATGGCCCCAACATGGTGAGCCATATGATGTTAACATTGGCTCATGAGTTCATCGATTATGAAAAAGATCCTTAGCCTGAGCCAAGAATTGGTCTCTACATCTCCTAAATCACCAGAATGTGTAGTGCCTTATACATAGGTGTGTGGGGTGAGTGATTTTGTTTTGCATATATAATATCCAAAAAAATCCAATTTTTTTTTTTTTGAGATTTCACTATGCGCTTTGACCTTGGAATGTAATTTACATGTGTTGAAAGGATTCTAGGGATGTTTTTTCTTTTATGAAGATGATGACTTCCACTGAACTTGAGGTACGCGTTCCCAAACTGACATATATGGATAGGTTTTTATCTTCCTTTCCTTCTTTGCATGATTAACTGTCCATACTACCAACATTATGCCTTAGGTTTGAACCCAACCATTTGTGACCTTAGCCACTCCTTTTGCACATCGTAACTGGTTTGGTAGTGCCTAACCTTCATGGGTTCCCTAGTTAGCACCTGAATTGTCATTAGGTTCCCATGCTTCATTTTCACGTAGGCCCGTGAGACCTCCTTTAGCCCTGCTATGACTTGAAGATTGAGTGTTTTTCTCCTCTTTTTGCCTCTATTCTAGCCACATCTCGTGGGGGTTCCTGATTTTTTTTTTATGTTGCTTAATGGTCGCCGATGCATTTGATGCTCGCATCATGCATCCCATTGTTGCACTATTGTTTTCCCATATCCCACTTACCACTATGCAGTAGCCTTGACCATCCACCTCTTGCATTATTTGGCCTTTGCTTTTAATCCACCTACCCAGGGAGAGAACAACTGCTAAGAGTGGATCTCACTTTCCAGTACCATTTGCATTCCTCATTGCTTAGTTTGGTTCCATGCACTTGGAACATAGGAGCATGATGTTAAGCCACTCGTTCTCTCCCCCCGAGTATACTTTTATCTCTTTTTCAAACTCGTAAAAGGACTCAAAAAAGGTATCGAGCTTACTTGTGTCATTGTTTTGTTCTCATTAAACCATGAAGGAGACCGAGCATAATTGTGTCATTCATTTGTGCTTGTTAAACCATGAAGGAGACAAAAAACTAAAAAAAAAGAGTGGGGGTTTTTCACCATTGGTCTATTCTCAAAATGGCAGCGTCATTCGTACCTTGAACATGGAACCTATCTGAGTCCTCATCATACACTTGGGTTTTAGCTTGCCTAGGAGCTGTCTAAGTAATATGAGTCAGAGATACTCCTCTGACTAGTTACTCTTCCAGTCATCATGGAAAGTGATTTAATTCCTCTTGCATTGTTTCACTATATCCGTCCATCTCTCATGTCTTGCTTCCAAGTCACCATTGTGTCTTTATATAAGTTCAAGGGAAGTTTAATCTTGATTCAACCATCTATTGTTTTTTTTTACTTTCTGATTCGGCCATCCTTGAGTTGGTTGTACTTTGTGATACTCTCTCTTCATATCATCTCTCGGTGTATGTTTCGTGTCAATTGATGGGGGATACATCAATACCCTCCTTCAACGGATCTCTTCCTATTGACTTCAACACATTATCTAGGAGAAGGATCTAGAAACCAGATAGTACCTTGGAGCTTGCAGTCCTCAGTGGCAAGCCTCCTCATGATCAATAGTGGGTTTACATCATTGACTCTTGATCGATTGATTCTATGAGTGTTTGACACCATCTCATCTATTCACACTCGCTATATTGTACTAGGTACCTTGGAATCCATATCCATCATTAGTGGGTCCCCTCATGTATGTTAATGATATACATCAATGACCAATAATCAAACAGTTTCTACCATGCTTGACATAAACTCAACTATTTGCATGTCATAGATTCCTAACATCGGGGTTTGGGACAAATACCTTGGGTTTGAAGCCATATCATTCATTTACAACATCCCCTCCCAAGTTGTGATGGAGTATATCACTTGTATATGAGTACTTTGAAAACTTTGGGGGAACTCTCCTCATTGTTTGTTGTCTTCTTGACATCTATATGATGTGTCATAGATCCACATTGTATCTGCTAGTGGATATGACTATGTTCTTGACATAGATCCACATTGTATTTTTTGGTGGATATGATTGAGTTCATGACGTAGATCCACATCATATCGTCTCATGGATACGGTCTTATTGATGGCATGTATCCACTATGTATTCTTTCTTTATCATGGATCCACAATGTATTGTTTGCCATCCATGCTCATTCAGAGTTTGAGTATATCTACCTAGGGGATTGGCTTATATATGATCTCATCCTCGGTGTTTGATTGTAGGACTTATTTGGTTTCCGAACCTCCTTTTCCCTCTCATTGCATTGCTCCACATGGACATTATTGTAATGTATTTCGGCCATCCACTCCTTGCATGACCTCACACATTAGGGGGAATTTGTTATAGCCTTAAATTCCACCCTATAGGCCAGAGAGGAATCCATTAGAGGATAAAGGCCCAAATACATATTCTTCCAAAGGATTGAACCCTTTTTGAGCCCTTATTGGCATCCTCGCGGGACACCTAGTAAAAAACAAGTGAGGCCCTCACTAGACACTAGTGGATCAACAAGCGAGGCATTGTAAAACTTATAGAATCAGGGAGTTACGAGGTGATAGGCGAGGGATTATTTGGATATTTGTGTCAAAGGCCTAGGAAATCACATCATTTTAGTATTTAGTGGTCTCTAAAAGATCTATAAGCCTCTCCCAAGCCTCCTCCAAGAGCTATATAACAAAGGAAAACCTTGGACAAGATGAAGGAAGAATTGAATAGTATGGTCATGCAGTCAAACTGAAGAGGTATCCATCTACTATAGCTAGAAGTCAGTGAAGCCTAGCTTGACCAAGGATTTTCAAGGAGAGGCAAGGAGAAAGGAGGCTAAAGGAGGATGCATCTTCATCAAGTTGAGGTGTGATTTGATATGTATTCTCCATGTTTTATTAATAGATCATTTGGTTTTCCCCTCATATCATTTGTGTTCATTTAATAAATGATAGATATGATTCATTCCTTCATAGATCTGATTAGAAGTAGATTGGATCTAGGATTCTAATCCTTAATAGAGAATAAGAGAAGGTTTTGCATTTATTCTGTATACATGAAGCAAGTTGTGGAGCTTGGAGTTGGAGTTTAAGGACTACAACAACCAGGAAATACAAAGGACCACCTCAAGAAAGGTATAAAAAACTTCTCCACTCTTTAGGATTATTATGAATCTATGTGTGTGAGTCTAGATCTAGGAAAATCATAAATAAGCCTACCCCTTTTTTGTCTAGGATAACTAGGCTAATCCTAGGGATATCTTATTGATTATTCAATGAGATCCTTGTGAGAAAAAATCCCATAACAAGAATATTCCCCTACAATATAGGGTGATCCTCTTTAGTTCAGATTCATTTATACTTAGTTATACTAGTGAAAGTCAATCATGCATGTCAACCTCGATTTTATCACCAATAGTTGCATGTGTTTCTCTCACTTCCACACATGTACTGATTCAGTTAATTGATGATTGCATGGGTCAATTAACTAGGACTAGGAGGCAGTTCACTCCAATGTCTTCCAGTGAGTGTCTATATCTCTCTATATCACTACTATGGCACATTAGTTACTCATGTATCATATATCTATTGTAAACTATTCACTCTTTGAGTGTGGAATATGGTTAATACAATTTCTCATTTATTTCTCTCCAAAATTTCTCTCTTATTCTCACCTTTGAAAGTTGTGTAAGTTATTTTTATAGCTAGATATTTTGTGCAAGTATTCACCACATATTACATGGTATCAAATCCCACAGACTGCTAGGAAACAAGTGTATCATTATTTTTATTTGCAGGTACTAAATATTGAAGAATCCAGGAAGAATGGAATTTATGCCATCTGCAATTCTAATGCCTTATAACTATTTGGAGTGGAATCCAAAGATTCTACTTTTTCTCAGAAGTAGAAGATTATACCAAATAACCATGGCAATGGAATTAGAGCCTGATTCTCTTGATGAGAAAAATGACTTTCTCAATAGACAAGATATGGCCATAAAATGTATCTTCTAGTCTACTTCTCCTGAAATTCTCCACCAAGTATATGATGAATCACGAGACTCAATTCCAAATGAACTATGTATTATATTGGAGGTTGTATTTGGGAATAAAGAAGATTATGAAGATAGCATGCAAAATATAGAGCCATTAGAAAATCCACTGGAAGATCAATCCTCTCAGTTTGGCTTGAGTCTTCTACACAAGTATCTGCACAAATTTTTGTTCCATTAATTGCATATGATGTCTAATCCATTTCATTTTTTTTTTTTGAATCACATGCAAAAGATATCATGCATGCATACCAGGATCCGCATGCAAAGACTCCCATGCATGCATATGAGGAGACAAAAAGGGGGCCACAC
>SNQJ01S0055836.1:103787-121084 GCA_010110895.2 Picea sitchensis
TTTTATCACCAACAGTTGGATGTGTTTCTCTCACTTCCACATGTGCAAATAAATTAACTGATGATTACATGGATCAATTAACTAGGCCTAGGTGGCATTTCACTCCAATGTCTGCCACTAAGTGTCTAGATCTCTATATATCACTACTATGGTGCATTAATTAGTCATGTAGCCTATATATATATATTGTAAATTATTCACTCTTTGCGTGTGGAATACGATTAATACAATTTCTCATTTATTTCTCTCCAAATTTTCTCTCTTCTTCTCACCTTTGCAAGTTGTGTATGTTTTTTTGCTAGCTATATCTTCTATGCAGGTATTCACCACATTGTACAATGTTGTCTAGGATCTGTCGACTCTCTACATATTCTGATTGCTCAGAAGATATTAGCCTTGGAAGGAGTGGCTTTAGCTTGTTGGCAATGATTTTTGTGATGATTTTTTATATTACATTGCAAAGTGATATTGGTCGAAATCTGTCGAGGTCTTCTACATTATTCTCCTTAGGAACAAGCTTAATAAAGGTGGCATTAAGAGTTGGAATGATCGAGGAAGTTCTACGAGAATTCTCAACTATTTCTCATACATCCTTCTAGATTGTCTGCCAACATGCATAAAATAAGTTAGAGGTGAATCCATTCGGTTCGAGGCCTTACCGTTGTGCATATCCATGATAGTCTGTTCTACTTATAAAAGTGTAATTTCCCTTAGTAGAGTTGCATTTTGTTCATGAGTAATAAAGCAGGGGATATGCTCTATAATTTTTTGAATTGTTGCTTTGTGATCCCTCTCAGGTTCTGAGAGAAGAGATTGATAGTATGTTTTTATTTCTTTCTCAATATCATCATGGGTTATGATATTATTACCTTGGATATCTATGATTTTCAAAATTAGGTTGTGGTGTCGATGTTGAATCATACAACAATGAAATAATTTAGTGTTCTTCTCTCCCTCCTTCAAACAATTCACTCAAGATTTTGTTTCCATGGTATCTCCTCTTGCTTATTATGTTCCTCAATTTGAGTTTGAATTTGGGCCTCTTGATTAATGAGAGTGTCATTCCTTCCTTCGATGACCATTCTTTGCTAGAACTGTTCCATTTTTTTTGTCAATTCTCTTTGAGATTTAAAAATGTCCCCAAACTCTTCCTTATTCTAGTGTCGAAGGAGAGATTTAATATATTTGAGGTTCTATTGGAAGTAGTACATAACTGTACCCTAGAAAACTGGAGCCTCCATCCACCATTTAGTTATATTTTCTTGGAAGGACGGGTGGTCAATCTAGAATGCTTAAAAACAAATGTGTAGTTCTTGGGACTACCTTGCTAGTCAAAATATAATGTGATTTTCCAACGATATGAGCCCATGCTTGGTAATATCTTGGCATCCAAACGGATGCCAATAAGCATAAGGGATTATGAAATGAGAAAGGGATATAATATCAAAGCTACTTGGTGGATGTCACCTCTTTTATTATTCCAGGTGTGCATACCTTTTGAGGTTTCCAAATAAATCATGTTTAAATTTTGGATTGTTTCATTGAAGCATTATGAATTTGTTTCTAGGCGTCGAATGCTTGCTCATTTTTCTTCTAGAGACCTGATCATGTTGAATTCTCCACACACTATCTAGTAACAGTCTCCTAGAACTCAGTAGGTAGCTTCGAGATATATCAAGAAGATAATTTTATCAGTGATATAATGAGGTCCATATACATTTGTGAGGAAGCATGACTCCACCAATCCAATCATTTGAAATTTGGTTGATAAGGCTCTCTTAGTAGAAAACAAAATCGAGAGTAATTTTTCTGAGGGGTTCCAAAATAAATCTATTCCTCCCATTGTCCCTTGCACATCTATTGCCACGATTGATAACCCCTCCAACTAGAAGTTTCAATCTTTGAGAGTGATTCCCCTAAACATTTATTTTCTTGAAGCATGACTATAGTGGGTTTTTCCTTAATGATTTTATTTTTGAGAAGGTTGTGTTTACTTTTCCCATTCAGGCCTCTAATATACCATGAGAGGAGTTTCATTGAGAATGGGAGGGGTGGGTTGGAAATTTTCTGTCATTATGAAAATTCTACCAGAATTCACCAACATTTCTCCAAGATCTTGCAATAGTTGCTTATTGTTTCAACAACCTCTTTTTTTCCCCTCTTTATCCACTTTAGGGTTATCCTTTAAAGAATTTGTTTTAATACCTAGATAAGAAGATTCAAGATGTTTACCTTAGGCCTCTTTTTCATGCTTTTCCTCATTTCTAATAAAATATTTTTTTCATGAGTTGTACTTGTTGATTTGAGATTGAATTTGGGTCCTTCCTTTCACATGTTGCTGCAATGGTTTGCAGATCTAGGTCAACCAAATCCATGTCTCGTCCTTCCTCTAATTTTGTTGGGTCTTCATTTTCTAGTATCATTTTTGTACCATCACTGTTTGCTGGAGCATTGGTTTCATTATGGATTTTCCTTCTTTTGATTTGTTCCAAATTCCTCTGGGTTGCCTTGATCTTGCTTGTTTTGTGCTTTGGGATAGCCCTCAAATTTGCTTGGGGTTTCTTCAATGCTTTTGGATAAGAGATCATCATGATTGTGGGTTTTAATCCCTTTAGGGTTTGGATTCACTGGGTTTTTTTTCCTGATCTCTTTTTATTTGAGACTTTCTAAAAACGCTCAAAGTATTTTTCTTCTTGGGTATTTGGAGGAGAAGGTGATGAATTCAATGGGTCATCCCTGAAAACATGACCATGTTCATGGAATTTTCGACAATGAAAGGGAATGTGATCATAATCTATGGTTTAATACCAATCTGAGTCCAAGTAGTTTAGAAAAATGGAAGTAGGGAAGGGTTTGGATACATTCATATAAACATAGATTCAAGCATACAATGTGTACCTACCTTGTTTTGTGGATTTTGAGATCTTGATGAAGGAACCTAGGGCATTATTGACACCCTTCAAAATATTTGTGTCCCGTGATTCTTGAGGAAGAGAATATAAATGGATCCAAAATTGGGTGGGTGTGAAGTCTTCTTTATCCAGACAAAATTTGTATGTCCAGAAACAGAGATAGAGTCCTCCTTAATTGAATAAATAACGGTCGTTCTCAAACACCCTTTCTCGATCCTCTAGATTGTTAAATATGGCGGTGAATAAACCTTTTGAGCCCAACTTTAAGTCTACATGTCCTTTTGTATTCTAATAATTCTTATTCCATAAGACTAGGGATTTTTTTGTTGGCCTGACACCCATGAATTTTCCTATAACCACATGATCTTGCATATATTGAATGTGCTCACCAATTCTTGTGGATGTGATTTCATATTTAGGAATATTATCTGGCTATGAAATACATGTACCAGTGTGCGTGCGTCATGGTTGAATCTTATCTAACTTATCTTGCTCTAGGATCATTGATTTGTCCCTAGGTCCATCTATCCCCCTCGATATAGTTTCTTTGGATGATTTCTTTCCCTAGCCATTTAGTATTGTGTATATCTAATTGTGATTGGATGCATTCCCTTCTACAATGTTATAGAAGGAGGGAGAAATTATCCCTCCTCCTATCGTCGCCATTGTTAAATTTCCTGCTAAACCCTAAGATGCTTCGGAATCCCTAAGCTATGTATCTGCCTTTCCAAAAACACATGTTGGGGTAAAAATTTATGGTGATTTTTTTAATGTTAAAAGTAACTCACACGTGTAATGGAGAAAATGTGTGTTATTAGCATGTGTGCATTTTTAAAATGCTTGCATGTTCTATAGAACATGTGTGTTCTATAAGGTGTGCATGTTATTTGAAATTCAATTTAGTTTTCTTCAGAGGTGGTGTTTCTACTTACCAACATGTTTATTGTCTTGGTTGTTTTGGATTTAGTTTATGCATGAAGACTCTAGGAGTTTGTGAAACAATAACCACAAAACTTTCAATTTTTTGAATCCCTTTCAATATCTCCATTTCTCATGTTATTTTTAACTAGGCCACACAAATCCATTGCTAATAAAACTACACACACACATATAGATTCTACTATGCATATTCCAAATACATAAAGTTCTATTTTTAAAATCATATTGTTCGCTATTTTATATTTATTTTATTTTGGTATATATTGGAATTTTAAAATATATGCATCTTTTGTTCCTCCTATAACTTTGTATCCCCTTACCCATTAAAAAATAAATGATATGCCACATTAATATAGACTGAGATCTACAATCTAAAAAAAAATTGTTTGATTGTGTTAATTCCCTCAAACCTTTCACTAATGTTTTACCTCGTCATTTCATGGCTATGCTGATTTTATTAATTTAAAAATATTTATAATTAATATTAAAAAAATTGAAAAAAATAACAACACACAAGAACAAACTATTTTTTGTAATTGTATAAATTAATGTAAGGAAATTTTGTCATGAAGGTGCTTAATCATTGCATTGACGTGAACATATGCATTATATTTTGGAGGAAAAGTAACTCCCCACTATTAGCAAAATTGGAATTTTACAGTCATAAAAAAAATTCATAATTCAAAATTATATATTCTGGAAGCTAATTTGATTTCCTACATTTCACCTTCCTACGCCATATTCAAGTTAATTGAGAAAGTACCTTGAATCATCCCTAGAATTATAAAAGTTGTTATCTTTCCATATTTTCATTACCAGTAATGCGCCATGAGAGACCATCATTAGCTTGCACTCACCCTTATGTTTTGTTACTTTAAAATTTGGCTTAATTGAAATGTCCCTAAGACTAAAAAAATAACAAACTATAAATTTACAAGAATCTATAGTGAAGGGAACTCATAATATATGACCATCATAAATTTTGGATTGAAGGGTAAAGTTGAAACCAACCTCTTCAAACATCCTCATTACTAGACCAATTAATCTTAGGGGCATGTGGTATGCCCAACATGTATCAAATTTGAAGGATAGGGTCATATTTCAATTTGAATAGTTATTGTTGGTTTGACCCTTCTATGTTGACAAACTAAAATAAACAATGTTTTAGGATATTAGTGTCACCCAAACAAGTTCATGTCATGATATAGCGGTTATTCTTATCTTAAGACTAATATTAAACTATGTTATCTTTACACTTCAACTATGCATATGTAAAAACTTGATTCCTTATAATGCAAGCAACCATTAGCGACTTAAATGTATTATATTGAAATATATGTACACTAAATTTTGGAATATAATTGTAAAACAAGTTGAACGTATGTTTAGTTTTTGAAGAAAGGAAAGTCTAAGTTTCTCTAATGTAGGGATCCATATAAAAGAGTAATATTCTTCTATCCAAACAACTACTAGAGAAATCTCAAAATACCATGGCTATTGCCTTTTTGAATCTTTCAAAGAATTACCTAATGGTTGAAAGATATATTTTATAGCGAGATGAAAAAAAAATTAGTTGAACACTTTTGACTCTAGATCTTTAATAGGTTTATGTGAACAATTTCAAAAATGATTTTTGTAGTCTAAACATATAGAAATATCAACCATCATCTGGTTCTTGAAATATATAGTGAAATTTATCATTTTATTGGATTCATTGAAGATATTCTAATTTGAGCTCATTAGAAGTGGACATAATGGACAAAAGGAACTTTAATGAGACTTTGATATCCAATTTTGAGTTTGTAGAGGTTTCCATCAAAATTTCTAGTTGTTGAAAAATTACATGAAAATTTGTTACCAAAAGATGTCATTTTCTTCTTGTATCTATGTTTCAATTACTACAATATAAACTAGATTCATAATTTTCATGGACATTGAGTTCCAATGACACATATGTAGAATCAAATTCCTACTTTACCACACACAATGTTTTTAAAATATTGTTTTAAGAACCACTTACAATCCTACTTGTAAAATACACCAATAGTTTCTATTGCAAAAAAACAATCACTGAAAACATGTTCACTCGAAATAAAATTTTGTTGACAATGCATTTGTCCCTATGCAAGACCAACTAAAAAATCCTCTTGAGAAAGTTTCGTAATTAATGTAATGTCCATTGCTTTGAATATGAGATTCAACATTGTGATTAATATCCACAAATGGACCAATGTATATTCACGGATTGTAAAGAGATTTAATGATCAACAAAACATGGTATTTCCACATAGGTTGAACACTTTAAGCAACCACTCACACAAATGGATCAAGGATCAATACACCAGTTTTTTACGTGGTTAAAATCCTCAAAGAGGGAAACTATCCACGATCCCAGCCAACACGTTGAGACAATATATTAATGCAAAAGAAAAATATTGTACATAAGAGTTCCTCATAGTTGATATTTAACAAATGACCCTCCATGCTCTTTAAATAGAGATCATGGACTTGTCGTGTGTTAAGACATATATCAATATAGCCATTGGTATCAAGGAGAATATGAACCATCAGATCACTTTATGTCTAAAACATATCATGACCATCAGGTTACATAACTACAAATTCACACTAATGCATTCTAAACAAATACACTAAAGAAACATGTTTTACCTAAATACACATTAGAAAAAAAATTGATCTTAACTGACTCCTAAGTGCCTAAATATCTTAACATCCCCTCTTAAGAACAGCTTGGGATAATATTGAAGGATTTACAAAAATGCACAATAGGAGAACGAAGGAAGCATTAGAGATTATCCCCTCTTAATGACAACTCCTTGAACTTCTGACATAGATCAAAGTTTGATTTTTTTTCTTCTGTAAGAGACTTTGTGAAAATGTTTGCAACTTGATCATATATAGGGAAAAATATCACTTCAAGAGAACAATCTTGAATAATATTTCAACTAAAGTGCATGTGTATTTCAATGTGTTTTTTGCAATGATGTTGAATTGGATCTTTAGCGAGCTTGATGGAACTCTAATTGTCACTCTAGAGTGTGGTTTGATGTTGCTACTGGAATCCAAACTTTGAAAGGATTTGTCGAAGCTACAAGGATTCTTGACTTGCATTATCTGCTACTTGATACTCTTCTTTTATTGAAGAAATATAAAGAGTTTGTTGCTCCTTACAAGCCCAAGTGATAGGTCAGGAACCAAGACTGGAAATATAACCTGCAGTAGACTTTTGATCATCAATGTTTCTAACCCAATTGGGATCAATGAAACCAACCAACAAAGGAGTCCCCCCTGAACTATAATGTATCACAAATTGAATTGTACCACAAATATACCTAAGTATCATTTTTGCTACTTTCCAAAAGATTTCTCATGGTGTGTTTGCATATATCGAACAAGAAGACCAACAACAAAGGAAATATTAGAACAACTATAAGTCAAATATAAGAGTCTACAAATTAACTAATGGTATAAAGTGGAGTCTACTTTGGGTGTAGTACATTTGGTAGAAAGTTTGACTCCAGAATAGAAGGGAGATGGGGATGGTTTACAATCTTCCGTATGAAAGTGACGAAGAAGATCACATGCATACTTAAACTAGGAAAGGGAAATGTTTTCCTTAGTTTGTAATACTTGTAGGAAAAGGAAATAATGAAAATAGCTTATGTTTGTCATTTCAATTTTTTTCTGAAGGATGGATTTCACATGGCTTAAGAATTTACGGTCACTACGAGTGAGGATAAGTTCATCAACATAAACAACAAGTATTATGAGATGGCATCCTACTTTCTTGGTATAGAAATTGGGGTTAGGATGACATCGAGAAAAGTCGATGTCAAGAAGAAAGATATAATTTTAGCATACCAAGCCCAAGGAGCTTTCTTAAGACCATAGAGAGATTTCTTAAGGTGAAAAATAAGGTTCAAGTCGTTCTAAACATATCCAGGAGGTTGTTGCATGTATATTTATTCTTGCAAATCCCCATGCAAGAATGCAGATTTAACATCCATTTGATGGACCTCCCATTTATATGATGTGGCAAAGGCTAGAACAAGATGGATGGAATTCAATTTGGCTATGGGGGAAAAGTTCCATTATAGTCAATTCCTTGAATTTGAGTAAATCCTTTGGCAACTAATTGGGCCTTATGCCTTTCAACACTTCCATATGATGCACACTTAGTTCTATACGACCATTTACATCTTGAAAGTTTTCTTCCTTTGGGAAGAGGTAAAAGATCCCAAGTATCGTTCGCCATTAAGGAACAATATTCTTCATTCATTACTATGTCCCAATTTGGATGGCCAGAAGATTATGCAAATGTTTTTTAGTCACAAGTATTTTATATTTGAGACAAAATAGAGGAGGCTCATTAGAATTGTGAATGTGTATGAAATTGATATATAGGACCAACGGGAAGGTCACCAGTTGCTTCTTGAGTTGTATGGACCCATCTGGGGAAGTGGTGGTATTGGTGCAGGTTCATGTTCAATGGTACTAACTGGAGGAAGGTGAGTAGGCAAAGGTGGATTTTCATCCTCACTGTGATGATCATATAAATAAGAGACTAGAATAGGATAAATAATATAACTTTAAGTTGGGAAGAGAAGATGACACATATTTTGAAGATGGCTCGTAGGATGACGATGGAACAAATTATAAATTAGGCTTGCAATCTGAGATATTTCCATCAAATTTAACATCTCTCCTAATAATAATTACATGGGAATGAGGTTGAAGAAGTCTATAACCTTTGACATCTTTAGAATATCCAAAAAATGCACTCCTCACTTTTAGGTTGTAATGATTTTCTTTTCTCATTGTGAATGTGAGGCCATACTTTACTACCAAACAATTAAAAATGGATTACATTTGGTTAACTTACCCAATGTTTCTTCAAGTGTTATATTTTTTAAAGCCTTTGTGGGAGTGAGGTTTACTTTTTAATTAGAACAATTAACGATTTATTCCCAAAATTGAAGACTTAATCTTTTATATTGGACCATACAAATTTTCATTTCCTTTAATGTGTGGGTTATTCTCTTAGCAACACCATTTTACTATGGTTTATATGGAACAATATGTTACATTTGAATGCCTTGTGTAGTGCAATAAGTTGTAAAATTTGTTTTAACATATTCGCCTCCATTATCTGATTTAACCTCTATAGTTGATGTCCATATTATTTTTCTACAAGGACCTTGTAAGCCACAAACTAGTCAAAAAATTCACCCTTAAGTTTTAATAAATGAACCCAAGTGCATTTGGAGAAATCATCAAGGAAAGTTAGAAATTACTTGCACTCAAAGAAAGAAGGAGAAGGAAGTGGACCACACAAATCACTATGAACAAGTTGCAAGGGGGTCAAGGCATTCCAAGAGGCATGTTTGTCAAAATTGTCCTAATGATGTTTTCCAAGAACAAAGCCAACACAAACACCATATCTACAAGAAACGAGAGGAAGACTAGTCACCATATTTTGATTACATAGTTGTTGCAATAAGTGGCAGTTTAGATGACCAAATCGTTCATTCCAAAATTTTCTCAAGTCATTGCTATGAGCAACAAAAATTGATGGAAAATGTGATGACCCAAAGTTTTTAAATCTGTATAACTTGGTAATATCACCAACAATCCTAGTTCTAGGACATGCTTATGATCTTTTGAATCATTGATTGCAACTTGGTGAGGTGAAAACTCTATTGTTTTACTTTCACTTGAATCAGTGATTTGATACACTGATAGAAGGTTGCAAGAGATACTTGGAACACATAATTCATCATTAAAATGACCATGATCTATATAAACTATTCCAGAACTTACAACACTAAGTGATCTATCTTCACCTACAAATATATATTTGGTGTTACATTCGTTAAGAGTAGAGAAAATGATTTTATCCTTAGATATATGATAAGATGCTATAGAATCAATAAACCACTCATTAGAAGAAGAAGTAGATGTTGCATTCAAATAAAAACCAGAAGTAGAAAGTGCATGTCCATGAGAACAAGAATTAGAAGAAGAATCAAGATCTTTGTTGTGTTTTTTTATTCCGCCTTCTAATGCCTCCATCTTTCTAAAAAAATTGGACTTTAAATGACCATCTTGCCCACACAAATGACAATGTCTTTCAATCTTTCTATTTTATTTTATTTTATTTTGGTCCTTTGTCACCATTGGGAGTAGAAGCTTGATTGAGAGGGTATGAGACCCTTGTTTTTCTTATCGTGGCGAGGATGTTACTTCATGGGGTGTTTGGATTTATCCTTTAGTTGGGCCACTAAGGATTTTTTAGATATACCTAAAGTTCTAATCACTCTGAGATGCAAGAGATGGTGGTTTGTAAGAAACCCATAGAGCTTCTCTGGTGGAGTGAAAAGTAAATAAAAAAACACAATATGCATTACCAAGCTTAGCAAGACTAACGCATATGCATCAATCATCCTTCATTACTATTTTACATTCTGCAAGTAAAAGTCTTGAGTGTTTTGAACTTAGATAGATAATGTTTAATCCAAGAAAAGTCATTGGGATTTAAATAAATTAATTGATTTTCAAGCTAGTGGGATCGAATCTCATTGTGTTTACCAAATGTGGCTTCCATATTTATCTAAGTTTCATTTTGATCATCAATTCCTTGAAGGTGAAATCGTAAATTACTAGAAATGGAAATTTTGATTAAGCCACATTCTTCATCAATTTTATTATCCCATTTGGATTTCTTTGCAACATCAATGGGTTTTTTTTATTTTTCCCAAGATAATCCAGTAAAGTCCGTTACTTCATAGTACATCCTCCATATGGGATTTCCATGAGAATTAGTTTGTACTGGTAAGAAAAAGATCTCTTGGACTAGACATATTAAAATATGCAAGCAATATAGAATCAAAAGAAGAAATTGATTGTCTAGATGGAAAGTTCTCGAAAAAATAGAAAAAAAAAATGGTACTGAAAACAGATTTTGGATGTCAAAGTTATGCCATTTTTAAGAAAGACACAAAAGGTAACCAACGTGTCACGTGGTAATTAGAGGTTGGCTCACATGGTGATGAATACACAATGAGGTTACTGAGTAAAAAAACTTTCCCTCCCTTTGCCAACTTTACCTATACGCTCACTTTTACAAATAAGTTACTTATAAAATAATTCACTTTAATAAAATAAGTGAAAATCACTTTTACAATGAAATTACTTTATAAATGAAAGTTGCATGCAAAAAGTAATTAAAAAAAAACACATTAAAGTTACTTTATACGGATTGATTTTTATTATTTAAATAAATGCACTTTATAATAAAGTTATGTGATAATTTATAGTTGCATGAACGTTTTCAAAAAGTATACAAAATACTTGAACTCAAGACCTCTTATTTAATAAAGTAATTTTTAACCAAAATACTTGAACTCAAGACCTCTTATTTAATAAAGTAATAATTTAATGCAAAGTATATAGTAGATTTTATGAAAGAGAAGGATTTTTTTTCTTTTCCTCAAAATGTGTGCTTATCCCAAAAAACATTGTTTTTCTTCACAAAGCTTCAACACAGTCATATACAAAACAAGCGAAATTTCGAAGAAAAAAAAATTCAAAACTTTGTAGCAATGGGGTTAGATCTCAGTTAGCTTCCATGGAAAATGAAAGTTTTATGTCTATTTGTTATTCTATGAGATCACATAAAGCGCAATGCAAAGAACATGGTAAACCCTAGACAACGCCCCATGTTAAGTATAAAACTCCTTATTAAGCCCTAGATATTGAATTATTATATTTCTAGTGTTATATTTATATGTAGGCTAGAACCCTTCATTATACCCTTTCATTATAATTGTACACTTTGTCTCCTATATATATACCAAGGAGACCTAGTCTTAGGATCATAAAGTTAATGAATACAATCCCCCTCAAACTGGATTGTATTCATTAACTTTGTATAATTTTTAAGGAGTTGAATCATAACATTTGGTATCATAGCATCGATCCTAGGGTTTTTCTTCTTCAAATGAATCATCTTGGAATTTTTTCTATAGCTTTTTTTGAGGTGCTTCAGACAGAGAAATTTGGATTTTACTCAGTAGACATATCCAAGTACTTTTGGTAAAAATATTAGTTTTGTTTTTCCTTATACTTTTGGAGATATAGCCTATGGAAGATAGGGTTTTTTACTCATCCTGAAATTAGTTTTAAAGAATTTATCTTGGGATTTTCGCTATATTTTTTTTCTCAAATGTTTCAGACGGTGAAATTTTATGGAGACTGATATAACAAAGTGAAGTCTATCTGGTTCAAATTTCAGGTTTTGGATCGTTATATTTTCAGATATATATTCTCTAGAAGTTGGGGTTTGTGACTAGTCCTGAAATTAGTCTCAAACGAGCCATCTTTTTATTTTCGTTGTAAACAAATTTTGGTGAAGTTTTAGACTTTGAAATATTTAGAATCCTTAGGAGACATAACAAATTACACATGGAAAAATTTTCATATTTTGAATCATTACACTTTGTGAGATATATCTTGTGTAATTGGGGGTTATTTACTAATCCTAAAAATAGTCTTAAACAAGACATTTTGGTATCATTCTTATAAACTTTTACCATTGAAGGTTTAGACTCTGAAATTTTCAGAAGATTAAGAAGTCAAATTATAGTACTACGGGATGGAATTTTAGATTCAAAAGGATTCAAAGTACAGATATATATCAGGACCAAGGTCATCCATCCGAACATTCTCCAATTTAGGGTTTAAAAGGTACATAACTTACAATTGGCATAACGTTTACTGGAAAATATACTTTTGGTGATTCAAAATTCATGATAAAGAGAAAATAGAGTATTATCATTTTTACCCCACATGGATCCAAAAAATAATTCAATACCAATTAAACCTCCATAAATCCCATCTATAACTCATGAAGAAAATGAGGAGATACATAACAAGTTATCCACATTGGAGGACCAACTTAATGATTATAGTTTTAGGTCAATAAAAAGTGATTAGTTGGTAAACACACAAAGAAAAATTCAAGATATGGAAAAGAAGATGGAACAAATGGAAAATAAGATGGATGAAAATAAGGAAGAAGCACAAAAAACCACGAATGAAAATAAGGAAGAAGTACAAAAAACCATTAATGGAATACAAAAATCCATTAATGGAATACAAAAATCCATGAATGAAATGAAAAAATCCATAGAAGCCATCCTCTTATAGAGGATCCCTAAAAGGGATATGGAGATCCAAGCAAATCATGAAAATAAGGAGAACAATGGTGTTGAGGCTCAATCGCATGGAGTATTTTATAACAAGTGGATATCACAAATACCGAATTTCAAAATTATTCATCACTCCAGGATACACATCATCACGGATTCAAATCAACACCAAGGAACTACTTCATTCCAAAGATCGATATGAGGAAGTTTGATGGTAATGATCCTATAACATGGATATTCCATATGGAAAAATACTTTGATCTACACCAAGTGCCAAGCTTACAAAAGGTATCTATTGCATCCTTTTATTTAGAAGATGATCAATTTGTTTGGTATCAATGGCTTTGTGAAAGAATTTTTTTTCCATTATCTCTTGGTCCATTTATACGGATGAATAGATATCACATTACGGGGATATTAAGATAAATACATTCTTTAATCAATTGATAAATCTTCGGGGAAAAGTTCCAATTACATAGCACATTCAACAATTCCAAAAGCTCAGTCTTGGGGTAAAGAACATTCCTGAGGATAATTTGTTAAATATCTTTATGATAACTTTAAAGGAGAACATTCAACATGAGGTGTGTCTCTTTGAACCTAAATCCTTAGAGAAATCTTTCAGTATGGAAAGGAAAGTGGAAAACAAAAATATGGCTACTAGAAGGGTGACCAATAACAACTATAGAGAGCACCACGTTCCCTCTCCTAACCTCACCAAACCGAAAAGGTTGACACCTTAAAAAATGGATGAAAGAAGAGCAAAGGGTCTATGTTTGAATTGTGACAGCATGTACAATAAGGCGCATAAATGTTGTGAGAAGAAATCATTCTACATATACTATGAATAGTAAGAAGATAAAGAATTGGAACCATCACAAGATATATAACTAGAAGAGGCTACTCCAACGATATCTTATCATGCATTGGTCAGCATCAGTACTCCAAAAATCCTGAAGATACAAGGATACATCAAAAATAAAAAGGTAACAATGTTGATTGATTCTGGTAGTACCCACAACTTCATCAATTACAAATTAACAAAGTATCTCAATTTCTTTATATTTCCAACACCATATTTTCAAGTAACGATTGTATATGGAGTTACCATAAATTTTTCTAGGAAGTTCCATAGTATTAAGTTCAATATGGGGGAGTATTTATTGGATAGTCCCATGATTTCCATCCAAATGGGTGGCGTTGATGTTGTATTAGGGGTCCAATGGTTACAATCATTGGGAACAATGTCCCTTGATTTTCAATATCTTTTCATGAGATTTTCCTCGGAAGGAAATAAAATTTAGCTTAGAATTATCCAAGGGAAACCCTCTAAGGTGATAAGATCTAATAGCATGAAAAATATACTCAAAAGGGACACCATGGTGTAATTGTACCATTGTGCTCACTAGATGGTCAAACATCTACGCCCTCTACTCCATTGGATCTCCAAATAGTTATAAGAAATCATTCCAAGGTATTTGGATAAATGCATAAGGGTCTTCCACCTGCTTGAGATCATGACCATTCTATTCATTTGCAACCAGGAAATGTACCACCTAACATTAGGCCTTATAGGTATCCATATGCACAGGAGTGATATTGAGAATATGATCCAAGAAATGTTAGAGATTGACATCATGCAACCTAGCCAAAGTTCTTTCTCTTCACCAATGGTGATGGTTATGAAAAATTATGGTTCATGGTGTATGTGTCTAGATTATACACAATTAAACAAAATCACCATCAAATATAAGTTTCCTGTTCCTGTCATTGATGATTTATTAGATGAATTTCATGGAACAATTTTCTTTACTAAGTTGGATCTTCGTTTGGGATATCATCAAATTAGAATGAGGAAAGAAGACATGACCAAAAATTTTTTTAGAACACACGAAGGTTGTTATGAGTTTTTGGTTATTCCATTTGGACTTACTAATGCACCTTCAACATTTCAAAGCTTGATGAATTTTGTTTTCAAACCCTTCCTTAGAAAATTTGTGTTAGTATTTTTTTATGACATACTAATCTACAACAAATATTGGGAAGAACATGTACAACATGTTGATAGACTATTACAACTATTGGAAGAGAAAAAAAGTTATGAAAAGCTTTCCAAGTGTTCCTTTGGGGTTGAAGAAGTGGAATATTTGGGTCATATTGTATCTCATGAAGGTGTAAAAGTGGACACTAACAAAATTAAAACTATGATGGAATGACCAATTCCCAAAACCTTGAAGAAACCTTAGATTGATAGGCTATTACCACAAGTTTTTCAAGAACTATCGTAAAATAACAGCACCTCTAACAACATTGTTAAAGAAGGAAGCATCTTCTTGGACTCAAGCAACAACCAAAGCTTCTGAAAAAATTAAGGAGACTATGTGTACAAATCTTGTCCTATCCATACCTGAATTCACAAAAACATTTATTATGGAATGTAATGCCTCACGACATGGCATTGGTGGAATTTTAATATAATAAGGAAGGCCCCTTGCCTTTGAAAGTAACAAACTTAGAGGAAAAAACTAACTCAAACCCATCTATAAAAAATAAATGTTGGCCATACTATAAGAAGTTAAGAAATGGCATCTTTACCTAATAGGAAGACACTTCAAAGTAAAATAGATCATTATAGTTTGAAATTATATACAAAATGGGAAAACATAATGTTGTGGTAGATGCCCTTTCAAGGAAAGAAGAAAAAATAGAAGGTTCATTATGTGCTATTTATATTATGCAATCTGATTGGGTGGAAGAAGTAATGATAAAATGGAAGCAAGATCAAGAGGTATGTAAGATCATTCAAAAAATACAAGAGGACCTCATTTCATTAGATAAATTTGCATGGAAGAACGATTTGTTATTGTATCATGATTGCCTATATTCATGTAATAATTTCCGGCTCAAACATAAGGTCCTTATGGAAATGCACACTTCTCTTATAGGAGGACAATTAGGATTCTTGAAAACATACCATAGGATCAAGAAAGGTTTTTTTCTAGGAAGCTCTTAAAATTGGTGTTCAAAAGTTTGTGTCTGAATGTATGGTCTACCAACAAAATAAGGAAGAGATAGTCAAGACTCTAGGTCTCCTACAACCATTAGATATACCAATTCAATGTTGGGAATAAGTTTCAATGGATTTTATTACAGGTTTACCCAAATCTAAAGGAAAGGTCGTCATCATGGTAGTAGTGGATTGACTAACAAAATATGCCCATTTTTTTTTTCTCTTTCTCATCCTTTTAAAGAATGTACAATAGCCACAACATTCGTGGAAACAGTTAAAAATCTGCATGGAGTCTCAAAGATTATTGTAAGTGATAGAGATCCAATTTTTACATGAAATTTTTGGACTGAATTATTTTCTTGTTTGGGTACTCAATTGGCTCACAACTCATCTTATAATCCTCAATCCGATGGGAAAACTGATATTGTGAATGAATTTCTAGAAGGATATCTTCATTGCTTTGCATATGATAAACAAAGACAATGGGTCAAGTGGTTTCCCTTGGTAGAATGATGGCACAACACATCCTTCCATACTTAATAAAAAATGTCCCCATTTTTGGAACTTTATGGATATCGTCCTCCATCCATCACATCGCCCTTGAAAGGGACTGCAAAGATTCATCAGTGGAGGAGCACATAGGGCACCAATAAGAGGTTCTCAAACTATTAAAGGAAAGCTTGGTTATAGCACAAAATAAGATGAAACAACGAGTATATAAACATCACAGTGAAAGGGAATTTGAAGTGAGGAATTAAGTATTTTTGAGGCTACAACCGTATAAACAGATTTCCCTCAAGCAACAAAAGAAGGACAATAAATTAGCACCCAAATATTATGGATACTATAAGGTTTTGCAAATTATTGTAAGTATGGATTACAAATTGGAGTTTCCCCCATATTCACGTGTACATCTAGTCTTCCATGTTTCTTTCTTAAAGAAGGTAATCAACAACAAGATCTCAATTCAAACTATTTTACCAAAGATTAATGAAGAAGGGAAAATCATACTAGAACCAAAACAAATTCTTGAGAAAAGGATTAAGCAATTAAGAAATCGAACAATTTTTAAGTACCTCGTCAAATGGAAGAACCTATTAGTGGAAGATGTGACATGGTAATATGAGTTCTTCATGCATAAACAATCGCAGTTAGTCAAGATTTGAGGACAACACTTGTTTGAAGGGGAGGGGCATGTTAAGACCT
>SNQJ01S0055836.1:121189-138818 GCA_010110895.2 Picea sitchensis
AGTGTGTGTACTTTTACAACTTTTCTTCTTTCAAGTTAGAAATTATTTCAAAATATAATTTTATACATTAATATCAATCAATTCATAAGCACAATGAACAAAAGAGATACCATATGTCTGTATAATCTTTTGTATTATTTTATATATGTTACTACGGTCACGAGGGTTTTCCCAACACCAACTATTTTTTATCAGCACCAACTGAAGTAAGGAGCACCAACTCCTAGGAGAGCACCAATTCTCAAGCAATACTCAGCTTGTTGATAGAATGCAATCTATCCAACTAGAATTGATCTAGTAGTACAACCAAATCAAATACCAATCATCCATTTATTGAATCTGCTCCAGCTCATGATCAGAGGTCTACAACAAATTCTCATCACCACACTTCATATTCTCTATGAAATTCACACCTTTTTCACTTCATCTTCTCTCTAAAATTCACACCTTGTTGTGCCAAAGGATCACCATACCAGGAATCATCGACCTCAAGTGCAGATCCACTTATATACCCACTTGCTCACTTTTTCAAAATGAACCAAGCATAGTTGTATTTATACTCTTTCATGCTCAACTCTAGTTTAGTTTTAGGGTCGACTTGTGCCACAAGTTACAACTAACTTCCCCACTTACAATAACTTTGGGACCAATGCATAACCACCGTTGACCATCATTTAGGGTCTTCAACTTAAACCTGTCATATCGCCTATCACTAGAAAGGGCACGATGAGTTCTAACCTTCATATACTTTCAACAACCATCTAACCTATTTTTCATAAATCAATCACAGGTATGGATCAATTTCTTTTGTCTCTACGAATGTTGCAAAAATCGAATTCTATAGAGGCACTTCCTTCAAACCATTTACATGTGACCATCTACATGTGACCATCTTTGCAAAACCATGGGATTATCAATTTAAGCAATGTTCCCAGCACCTTATGAATTATGTGTTTGTAACCCATGACCGAGGGTTGGAACCTAGTCCTCCGATACTTCAGACTTTGGGATATTTCTCTCTCATCCAATCTTCCAGAGTTTCAACTCCCCAAAGTGGTTACCTCTCACAAGGGTTGATATGATGGTTGGTGTGATTCCTAGAACCAAATCAATGGTCTAGAAACAATCCTTACTTATCCTTTTACTGCTTAATCCAGTGGCTATGAATCAATCCAAGGTTGATATGGACGACCATTTTTTACTTCGGGACTCCGGGGCTTCGGAGGTCCAGGTAATTGTTGCTCTAATTTCCACCGTAGTTGGTCAATGCCGAAGTGGTCAACATGGGAGTTCTTACATCATATTTCCACTATGTTATGATCTAATGCTCATGTGAGAATCCGAAGGATCTTAGATCAACGACCAACATTAGTTCATGACTTTGCGCTTAGGGCAGATGTTGGTGGTAGACGTTGGTTTCCCTCGAAGGACATACTCTCGGAGTGACGTAACTTGCAGACGTCACTGTTTATGTGGAACTAGTTGAGTGGCTACCACGTGTCACCTAGATTTGTGACTTACGTAACCTAAAGTTCCATCTAGACCTAGACACTTGTCAACATGTGATTGTGCCATGTGTCCTTGTTGACGTGGTCTTGTTGACGTAGATCTCTTCATCTATTGACAGTCGTAGGTGCATATGAATCCTTGATCCAACGATCGTGATCAGTTCCTAGATCAATGGTCCAAATTCATTTTGTCCTTTGGGACTTTGAGCCTTTGCAATCATTCAACCTTCCAGAGTGCATTTCGTCGAAGTGTTTATCAACACTTCCGTGCTCTGATAGCTTTTCATAAGTTGAGGAGCTAGGACCATGGGATTAGTCACAAATCATCTCCGCTCTTTGGGTATTCGGCTATTCGTGACTTCGGGGCTCCGAGCTACTTGAACTCTTAGAGGTTCAATCACTCCAGAGTGCATTTTGCCAAAATAGAACGGACGATCAATTTTTTATCTGCAGTTGAGTGGACGGTCTACGCAACCTCAACAAGGCATTTTTTTAACGATCTTCTCATTTTGTTCTTTTTAGGATCTCGACCGTGAATCTTCCTTCTTGATGGATGATTAGATCTTACTTCGGAGCTTCGTCTCTCTGGGACTTTGGGTTACTAGAACTTTGAGGTAGTTCAATCCCTCTAGAGTGGTTACCTACCGAATAAGTCATGATACTACGATGATTGCTTGTTGTCAGTTGTTTAGTACACCTTACACTATCCTTCCACTGCGCTTGATCTAAGGGTCATGATTCATCCTGGAGGATATAGACGATTAGGGATGATTGTGAAGTCCCAACTAGCACGATTTTTAAAACCCTCGTCGAGTTCCGCAATGGAAATTGCTCGTTGGTAGTGGAATCAATTCCAACCATTGATATTGCAGAATCTATAGACTGACGATCTAGGAGGATTGTGGAGTTTGAACATGCATGGATGTTAGTTTTTCCTCTGATCTCCACAATTTATCTCCACCGTAGATCTTACTTGTGTTGATCTGACGGTCAGGACTTAATCAAGTGTTGATCTGATAGTCCTTCTCTGCAGTTCTCATATCTAACGACTGGTGTAGCATTCCGTTGATTTCATCCTTCGTCGGTCACGATCTAGTCTGATTCCTTATCGAACGCCTCATGTGTGTCATCTCTTATGAGCTTCGATTAATGTTATTCCTTCTGATTTGTTCATCGTTATTTCTTCTGATATTTTAATAACGTTCTTCTACACCTTGTTTGTCATCAATGACAATTCATCATAAAAACTCATCATCACATCACAATGATCTTCAACTCTTGACATCAATGAAAATATGTCCAACAATCTCCCCCTTTTTCATTGATGGAATCACACCAACTTCATACAAAAACTCCTCCTGTGATGATGCTTCTCTCCTTTGAAGTTACTCTCCCCTTTTGACATCAATGGAAAATGGTTTCTCCTCTTATGATTAATCTATGTTTGTCTGTATGTTGTTGACCAAAATATGAACTTGGGTAACTCCCCTTGCAATCTGTTATCTATGCCTCTGAATGCTCTCCCCCTTTGTTTCTAAAAGGGTAGCTCTTCCTGACAAAGTCTCTCCCCCTGTCATCTCTACAAGATTCCATGTATACCACTATATACAACATAATGTTTCCACTGCGGATATTTCTGCCCTACTAGAACACTGCGCAATTGTAGCTCATACTTATCAAACGATTCTTGGACCTGTCCATTGCTTCTCATCGATCTCTGACCAAATGTATCCATCTCTATCCACGATGCTTCTCTACTTTACAATTCTTTAAATTCATATGAGAGACTTTTATACTTTGTTTGTCGCATGACGTAAATTCTTTGTGCAACAATTAACTCCACTCATGTTCACTTGTTTAGTCTTTGTTATCCACATATGTGAGTGTCCTCATTTCTTGGCCTTTGTTCTCTGATCTTCTATTATTGCAACTTCATTTTTCTTCCATGTTTTATTTACTCTTCTTGTTGTATTGTATGAAGCATTTCTCATTGATTGTCTCATTGAGTTCCAACAGTCCTGGGCTTTGTGGCCAAATCCACCACAACTGTAGCATCTCATAGTGTGACAATTTGCAACAATATGTCCAACAAGATTGCATTTCCAACATATTATAATGTTGTTTAATCTACCAACATATTTTCTTCCATGATTCCTACAATCCAAGGCTTTATGATCATATTCATTACAAGAAAATCAATGACCATTAAAAACACTTTCATACCTGCCCCTTTGACTCATCCTTGAAGGTGTCTCTCTTCTAAACTTGCTTTGAAGTGTAGGAGTAGCTTTTTGATGTATTCCTTGATCTGATCTTCTGAAGATTGTAGTGTTTCTTTCACTCTTTGAACATGAAGGACCTGCATCATATTTTCTTTCACCCTTTACAAATGAAGGACCTGCATCAAGCTTCATAGGAGTACCAATTTCTTCCTTGTTGTAGCCAAGACTGGATTTATCATTTGGTGATCTTTGACTATCCAAGATCTCATCCAAGATCATAGATTTGTTCAAGAACTTGACATGGGTGTTTGAATTCTCAACTTTCTTTCTAAGATTCACAACTTCTTCTTCTAGCTTATGACATGACTCTTCCCTTTCATTCAACTGGTTCCTCACTACCTCCTCTCTTATTTTGGCTTCTTCAAGTTGGGTCTTCAGATTAACATTGCTTTCTCTTAGTTCTTTTAGATCTGCAAGGTTTCTACTAAGCTCATCATCTTCCTTCTTCTTTTCTTTTGCTTGACTGATTTCATTCTTCAATCTCTCGATCTCTTCTTATTTTTCTTCTAACTGAATATCTAAATCAAATATGACATTTTCATTGTCTTTGAGCATTTCCTTTATTTCCAAGATATGCTTTTGATTGCTAAGCTCATCATCTTCCTTCTTATTTTCTTTTGCTTGACTGAATTCATTCCTCAATCTCTCGATCTCCTCTTATTTTTCTTCTAACTGAATATCTTTCTCAGATATGACATTTTCATTGTCTTTGAGCATTTCCTTTATTTCTAAGATATGATTTTGATTCTTTTCAAGAAATTCTTTAGTGTACTCATAAAGATAGCTATATTTTGAATAACTATGGTCATAGTTGTATTCAACAAAACCCGAATCAATTTTTTGTTTAATATTTGATAGTTCTTCTTCTACTTCTTCGATGGGATAAATGCTAACAAAAATTTCTTATATTGTATATGAATCTTCTTCTTTACTTGCAGGGGAAAACTCAATATCAACATTATTGCAATCAGAAGATTGTGGAGAGTCTTTACCTTTATTGATGGTCGAGTCTTCCTTCTCATCCTTGATAGGAATGTCTTCTATGTCTTCTTTTTTTATTTGATACACATTTTCTAATGTCACCCATAAGTCCTTGGAAGATGTGCATAGTGTCAATGCTTTCTTTGACAGTAACTGATAGTCCACTGAGAGGAATCTTCAATGCCACTTCATTTTTCTTCCTTACTCTTCTTTGGCCTGCAAACTTGGATAGATTCTTAGACGTAGTTAAGTGTCAAGGCTTACCTAATATTGAATCCCAAACTTTAGATCCTCTTGATTTTAGATATTGTTTCATATTTTCCCTCCATGAAGAATACTATGTTCCATCAAATAAAGGAGCTTCATTTGTGGAGAGAGACACTTGTCCACCCATTTCTTCATAATCTATCTTCCAGTGTTTAAACTGTGTTGAAGGCACCCAATCTAATACAAATTGTCGGACACACGGGCCAGACTAAGAGGGGGGGGGGTGAATTAGTGTGTAGAATTTTACAACTTTTCTTGTTTCAAGTTAGAAATTATTTCAAAACATAATTTTACACATTAAGAGAAATCAATTCATAAGAACAATGAACACAAGAGATACCACATGTATGCATAATATTTTGTATTATTTTATATATG
Organism: Picea sitchensis; assembly: GCA_010110895.2. Lineage (NCBI taxonomy): Eukaryota > Viridiplantae > Streptophyta > Pinopsida > Pinales > Pinaceae > Picea > Picea sitchensis. Next base: position 126,606 of record SNQJ01S0055836.1, read on the forward strand.
TGACTACAGTCATGGGGGTTTTCCGAGCACCAACTGGTTTTTATTAGCACCAACTGAAGTAAGAAGCACCAACTCCTAGGAGAGCACCAAATCTCAAGAGATCACCAACTCTCAAGCAAGACTCAACTTGTCGATAGAATGCAATCTATTCAACTAGAATTGATCTAGTAGTACAACCAACTATTATACCAGTCATCCACTTACTGAATCTTCTCAATCTCATGATCAGAGGTCTACAACAAATGCTCATCACCACACTTCATCTTCTCTCTGAAATTTACAACTTGTTGTGATAAAGGATCACCATACCAGAAATCACCGACCTGAACTGTAGATCCACTTATTCACCCACTCACTCACTTTTTCAAAATGAACCAAGCATAGTTGTATTTATACTCTTTCATTCTCAACTCTAGTTTAGTCTTAGGGCTGACTTGTGCCACAAGTTACAACTAACTTTCCCACTTACAACAACTTTAGGACCAATGCATTACCACCATTGACCATCATTCTGGGTCTTCAACTTAAACCTGTCATACCGCCTATCACCGGAAAGGGCATGATGATTTCTAACCTTCATATGCTTTCAACAACCATCTGACCTATTTTTCATAAATCGATCACATGTATGGATCGATTTCTTTTGTCTCTGCGAATGTTGCAGAAATCGAATTCTGTAGAGGCACTTCCTTCAAACCATTTACATGTGACCATCTTCGCAAAACCACAGGATTATTAATTTAAGCAATGTTCCCAGCGCCTCATGGATTATGTGTTCATAACCCATGAACGGGGGCTGGAACCTAGTCCTCCGGTACTTCGGCATTCGGGCGATTTCTCTCTCATCCAATCTTCCAGAGTTTCAACTCCCCAAAGTGGTTACATCTCACAAGGGTTGATCTGATGGTTGGCATGATTCCTAGAACCAAATCAACGGTATAGAACTAATATTTTCTTATCCTTTTACTTCTTAATCCAACGGCTATGACTTAATCCAAGGTTGAGATGGACGACCACTATTTACTTCAGGACTTTGAGGCTTCAGAGGTCCAGGTAATTGCTGCTCCAATTTCCATCGGAGTTGGTTAGCATCGAAGTGGTCAACATGGGATTTCTTACGTCATATTTACACTATGTTTTGATCTAACGGTCATGTGAGAATCCAGAGGATCTTATATCAAGGATCGACGTTAGTTCGTGACTTCGCACTTCAACGCTTCGGGCAGCTGGTGGTGGTAGATGTTGGTTTCCCCCGAAGGACATACTCCTGGAGTGACGTAACTTGCTAATGTCACTATTGACATGGCACTGGATGAGTGGACTCCACATGTCACTTAGATTCATGACTTACGTAACCTAAATTGCCATCTGGACCTAGACACTTGTCACCATCTGATTGCACCACGTGTCCTTACTGATGTGGTCTTGTTGACTTGGATCTCTTGATGTGTTGACGATCGTAGGTTCATATGAATCCTTGATCCAACGACTATGATCAATTCTTAGATCAATGGTTCAGATTCATTTCAACCTTCAGGACTTCGGGACTTTGCAATCATTCAACCTTCTGGAGTGCTTATCAGTACTTCCCTGCTATGATAGCTTTTCATAATTCCATAAGCTAGGACTGTGGGCTTAGGAACAAAGGAGATCTGCTCTTTAGGTATTCAACTATTTGTGACTCCGGGGCTACGGGCTACTCGAACTCTAAGAGGTCCAATCCCTCTGGAGTGCATTTCCCCGAAGTAGATCAAACGATCTATTTTTGATCTGTAGTTGAGTGGATGGTCCACACAACCTCAACGAGGCGTTTTGCTAACGGTCTTCTCATTGTGGGCTTTTTAGGATCTTGACCGTGAATCTTCCTTCTTGACGGACGGTCAGATATTACTTCGGGGCTTCGGCTCTCTGAGACTCCATTTTACTAGAAATCTGAGGTAGTTCAATCCCTCCAGAGTGGTTACCTACTGAATAAGTCATGATACTATGATGATTGCTTGTTGTTGGTTGTTTAGTACACCTTAAACTATCCTTCCATTGTGTTAATCTAAGGGTCATGATTCATCCTGGAGTAGATCAATGATCAGGGATGATTGTGGAGTCCCAACTAGCACGATGTTTAAAATTGTCGTCGAGTTCCACAATGGGAACTGCTCGTTGGTAGTGGAACCGATGCTAATCATTGATCTTGTTGAATCTACAGATGAACGGTCTAGGAGGATTGCGGAGGTTAAACATGTACGGATGTTAGTTCTACATCCGATCTCCGCAATTTCTCTCCACCGCAGATCTTACTTGTGTTGATCTGACGGCCAAGACTTAATCAGGTGTTAATCCGACGATCCTTCTCTGCAGTTCCTAGATTTGACGAATGCTTAGCATTCTATTGAATTCATCATTCGATGATCGCGATGTAGTTTGATTCCTTATTGAATGGCTCATGTGTGTCATCTCTTCTGAGCTTCGATTAATGTTCTTCCTTCTAATCTATTCATCGCTATTTCTTCTGAGCTTTTAATAACGTTGTTCTGCACCCTATTTGTCATCAATGACAATTCATCATAAAAACTCATCATCACATCACAATGATCTTCGACTATTGACATCAATGACAATATGTCCAACATAAAACCCCTTATTAAACACTATATATTGAATTATTACATTTCTAGTGTTATATTTTTATGTAAGCTAGAAATTTTCATTGTACCCTTTCATTATAATTGTACCATTTGTCTCCTATATATGTATCAAGGAGACACGGTCTTAGGATCATCAGATATCATCTCATATTTTATTTTGAATTGTATATATTCTAAAAGGAGGTTTCCCCCTCAAAATGGACTATATTCATTGACTTTTGTCATTTTTAAGGTGTTGGATCACAACAGAGCATATGAAAAAAAGAAAACACTTTCCAATATGTATATAATTTGTCAAGATTGTACAGAGTGCACAACAAAGAGAATATGTAGACTGGAAAGAGTAACAAACTAATAATAGAAATAGAAAAATAGAAATATTAACTTAGTAAAAAAAATTTAAATGCATGATGAAACTTTATATCTTTGAATCTGACAAAAAAAGTTTCATCTTAGACAAACAAAAACCTTTTCAGGTGAAATGAAAATTGTTTCCAATTGAAAGAAGTATTTCAAATGTAATGGTTCATAGCTCGCTCAACCCAAAAATACACAAAAATAACATAACCCATAAATATTTTGATGTATGCCGCGACGCGGGTTGAGGATCTCGATCAACAACAAAAGTGGGTCTTCATATGTGCTCTCATACCATGTTCAACAAAACATGGTATTTTCACATAGGTTGAACACCTTAAGCAACCACACACACAACTAAATCAATGGTAAGTACACCAATGTTTTATGTTATTTAAACTCTCAAAGAGGGAAACAATGCACGACCCTAGCCAACGTAACCATTTAAGACAATATATTAATGCAAAAGAAAAATATTGTACATAAGAGTTTCTTACAATCAATTTTTAGCAAATGAATATCCATGCTATTTAAATAAAAATCATGGACCAATCCAGTGTTAAGTCATATATCAACACAATTGTCAATATCGAACTAAGAATATGACATATCATATCACTTTATATCTAAAACATATCATGACCATTGAATTACATAACTACAAATGCATATTATAGAAACACACTTTACCTAAAGACACATTAAACCTACTTAATTTTAACTAATTTTTGAATATTTAATTATCGATTAACCCAACTACTAATACTATTAGAAAAAAGTACCAATATATTACTTTCACACATTCATATAGATGAATTTCAAATATCACTTTCACATTTCTAAAAATGAATTTCAAATATTTATTATTAAAAACTAAATTTATAAATTAGAAAAACAAATACCATTCACTTATAATGATATTCCCAACATTTCAATTGAAAAACAAATATTTTAATTTTAAATAAAAAAAAAATATTTGTATTTTAAATTTCTTTTTAAATAAAATAATTTAATGAATACCATACACTTATAATGATATTTTTAACATTCATAGAGATGAATTTCAAATATCACTTTCACATTGAGAAAAATGAAATTCAATATTTATAGTTAAGAATCAAATTTATAAATTGGAAAAATGAATATCATTCACTTGTAATGTTATTTCCTATTGAAAAACAAATACTTTTATTTTAAATAAAACAAATACCTTTATTTAAAATAATGAGTATCATGCACTTATAATGATATTGCTAACATTTCAATTTAAAAACAAATATTTTTTATTTATTTATTTTTTAAATGAAACAATTTAATGCCCTATGTGAAACATTTAAAGCAAATATATTTATTTAAGGTAATGAATATCATGCACTTATAATGATATTGCTAACATTTCAATTTAAAAACAAATATTTTAATTTTAATTTTTTTTAAATGAAGCAATTTAATGCCCATGTGAAACATTTAAAGGATGTGAAAGGTGAAAGAATAAGGGATAAAAAAATATTTCTATTTTAAATTTCTTTTTAAATGAAATAATTTAATGTTTTTATGTGAAACATTTAAAGAATGTAAAAGGTGAAAGAGCAAGGGATATTGAACATGTGAAAGGTATGGATATGGATTTAGTCTAATTTTTTATGTTTTTTTTTTCAAGTGATATTATTCATTTAATTTTGTCTGAAATATTGTTGGATTTGCAAATTTGAATGGTTAAGTCTATATAATCTGAGTGTTTCAAGGGTTTATCATCACATGAATCTATTTATGCATTCAAAAATGAAATTGAAACAACATAAAATTGTGACTTCACCCATATTTATATCGTCGATTCCCGTGAAAAATGCCAAAATGTAGAACGTTTAGACAACGCCTAATGAAAAATTCAAATTTGATCATGATGTCTAACACTTCACATGAATCTTAATTCCAAGTAGGCGAAGGTTGGGAAACCTAGGTAAAGTCCTAGGGAGAAGGAAAACCCAACCCAAAATAACTTAGTAAAGAAACCTTATCACACTTTTAGAACAGGTTTTTTAATCTAGTAGGCTGAGGTTTTCCCTCTGCTAGGATTTTTTCTACCCAGTTTGCAACTTACGCCTCTTAATTAAAAATCTGGTCACATAAGCCCAGAGGGATTTTCTTAATGTAATTTCCTTACAAGGTAGAGAATTAAACTAGGAAGTTGATTCCCTTGTCAATAAATCTCTCCAAGAAACAGAAATAAGAGCTCCATATGTTTTAAAACTCTATAACAATTAGTATTACTAATTATGATTACATTCAATTTATTTATAATAATAGTAATAATAATAATAATAATAATAATAATCTAATTTTAAGGTCACACAAACATCAACTCTTGTTTGTGGGACAAGGGACTCCATGCACTCATGGATTTGAGTGCTATTAGAGGTGTACATACTCTACCCTCCTTTAGATTTGAACATGTTACCTTTTAAGAGGAAACACATATTCTTAACCATTAAACCCACTCAAATTATTCTTAACTAACTCATTAATAAACTACACTTTACTATAACTATCCGTACAAAACAAAAAGTAGTATAAAAATATCCCTAAATTCAATAAAAATAAAAATAAAATACATAACTTTGAATTTCTTTGAGAAAATAGGTTACTAAATCAAAGTCAATTTAAAGTGTATTTAAACAACATATTTTTTTGAAATCTATGAAGAGGGTCTAAATTGAATTTAATATTTTATTCACATAAAGTTTGGTCTAAATTGAATTATAATAAACCAAAACCAAAACAATTTTAATTAATATTTTATTTACGTAAAGTTTATATAAGAATTATGTTTACATCTAACTACAAGTAAACAAAAAATAAATGAGAAATTAATAAGATAATTTGATATATCTATACTGCAAATGAAAGCTTGTAAAGTAACAGGTTAAAAACAAATAATAAATACAATTCCCAAATAAACTTGTGCTATTATAATCAACAAAACACAAATTCAACTAGGTTGCACATTTTTATTAGTATGAAGTGGTTGGAAAAATCTGGGTTGTATACTTTATCAGAAAACCCCAATATAATATGTAGGCAGGTTTTGATATTAGTTAAATATGTTCATTGTAATTATCATTTTTTTGAGTATTTATAAATTTAGCAGTTAAAATATTGGGGAAGAAGATTTTTTTGTTCCATAAACAAGAGATTTCATACAATGATTTGGTGTATAGCTTGGTTATGATCAATAATATTCCTCTGTAACATTATAAATCAAAAACAAAAATATCAACAAAATGAAAATAATTCATACTGCAATTCAATAATATCAATTAAAAATTGGTTTCAAATATTTTACGAAGAATAATATGTAAATGTGAGGCTCAAAGATGAATATATCTGTACCGATAGGATAGTATCTGAATCTAGCTACGATAAAGAGAGAATTTCGATCATAATGGACAATGACCCAGTGGATTTGCCAGTCTTTGAATCCACTCAAGATCCTAACAAAGATTAACTTGATGTCTTGTTTATGATGTTTTGTTTCGCCACCTACAGAATTAGGTTACAGATTAAATGACTGAAAAGAGGGACTTTGCGTGTCAGTTATCAAACTCTTGCTGTTATCAAACTCTTGCTGTGGAGGCTAAAATGTATGAAGTAAATTGTGTTAGTCATATACAAAATTGGTGATAGCTAGAGAAACTTATTAAGGAGAAAGGTTTATTTTACAGTTTAGTGTGAAAGACATTGTTAGTAAAAATATGATTTTTTAAAAAAAGTTTTGAATAAATAAAAATAATAAGTTATTTGGCTGAAAGATTAAATTGTAATTGAAGATAATATCTGGTTGCATGTATGGGATTAATATTAGAAAGTATATGGTTGAGCTTATGGGATACTATCTAGGCTTAATGATGGTAGTGGAGGAAGACCTAATAGTATTTTTAAAGACAATCTTTATCTCTATTGCAGGTTCAGTATCCAACTGGCATGGAACAAAGTCAATGGAAGTCAATGGTTGACTTTGCTCTATCTGCCTTGGATGGAAAACTAGTTAAATTAGGGTATCTCTAATTGGTTAAGAGCTCATCTTCCCTAAACATAAAGAAATAAGTAACTATTTCAAATTGGCTAATAGCTCATCTTCCCTAAATATAAAAAAGCAGGTTAATGACTCAAAACTCGAGACATTTACTAAAATTGAAAGTCTACCCCCTATAAATCACGAGATATAATAAGTTTTACCACCTTGAAAAATATATTCTCTTTTTTCTTTTATATAAAGAAATTCTTGAAGATAAAATTCTTTTTTCAAATTTTTACATTATAAAAAAACATTTATAACACTTAATCGGCCAAAAAAAATTGGATCAATTACTTAGCAAGCTGAAAATCGACACAAGCAGCATTCTTCTAACTGCTACATATGATATAACATTGTAATTTTTGAAAACAAAAGCAAAGGGAGGTTGTTAAGCAACAGCCCATAAATAATAAAAAACGAATATTTTTCTTCTATAAAATCATGTCTTGTTATATAATTAGTCTGCTAAAATAATATGTGAAGTAATACGAGTAATACGCCTGTCAAGTCATAACAAGATATAATATATAATAGATAATAGGAAGCATATTTTCTTTGGACAAGTTTTCTTTCAGTTTTATAATAGGAATCTGTGAATTTAGTTTAAAATTACTAAAAGAGTGTTTTTAGAAGATTTTTTTAATGTAAATTGGGTATAAAGTTTTTGAAACATCCAGTAGACATTCCACTATCAAAGATTATTGATTGAAACAATAAAGTATAATGAAATTTTAAACTTTTCAAAAACTGGATACACAGATTACATCTAAAAGCATCATTAAATCTCTTTTTTCAAAACCAACTTTTTTAATATAATTCATTACCAGCTTTAACCATTATTGTTTAAATGCATTTTCATCCTTCTATATATATGTAATAAATTTGGATTCCATATAAATTTACACTAAGATCACATTATGATGCCAATATGTAGACAGTTATTTTCATAGAATTAATATCAATGTACTGGACAACGAAAAAATTCGCTTTTGAAACGGTAAATATGAAAGACAATCAAGCTAGCTTACATGAGTTTTAACAGAGGATCATACCTTAATTTCTATACTCATTCATGGTTGATACCAGAGTTGATTTTGCACATATACAGATTATTTTTCAGCACAGCGATATCTGTCCAGACTTCCATTAAAAAACCGAAGCAAATGTCTAAAACCCTTTAGAGATCGTATGGTTTGAGGCGGCCTCTACGTTCAGATCAAAGCTTTGAGCAGGGCGCTTGTCATCCGAAGGAGAAGGCATATTAAAATGGTTAGCAGGAGGAACTCTTTCTTTTGTCTTTTCCTCCTTAAAAGAACTGCGTGTAGACACGAATCCAGAAAAGTCTTCCCACTCGAACGAGGGTATCCAGGGCGATTTACTTTTCATAATTTTGACATTCGAGTCTTCTCGCATTAATATCTCCTCCCAAATACCGAAGTTCTTGTGATTAGTCTTCATATATTGAATCTTATCCAACAGTGCAACAAATTCCTCAAAATCGTCGTCTCCAGTACCCTCCGATACCCTGCGCTGCCGTTTGGCCTCGGCTCGATCTGTTTCAATTTGTGAGGCATCCTGTTGACCCGAAGCAGAAGATTGGAACTCGAATAATCGTTTCGGTCCCTTGCAGGAATCCATGGATCAGAGGGAGCCCACACGTAACCAGCACCGTCTCAAATCACACGGGAAACCTCGGAGATATTTTCGTTTGAAAGAACAGCACAACTGTAGAAATGCTTTTTGAGAGAAATTTATTAAAAAAACGACACTGCAAATGCTAATGAATAGTCATCTCGAGCAGATTTCGATAGTAAAGAGAGAGATCGAGTTTCACGAGAAATTTATTTAAAAAACGACAATGTGCAAATAATTTGCGTGAGGAAAGAGAGGATCCAATATTATCGTTGCACATGGTTATCTGACGCAGTGAGTGGCAACAATCATTTCAGAAAACACCAAACAGGTAAGGATCCAATGTTAGGACCGAAGTTGTCCCATCATTCCTGTTTGCAACCAACCAAAATTATTCGGCCCANCCAATATTATCGTTGCACATGGTTATCTGACGCAGTGAGTGGCAACAATCATTTCAGAAAACACCAAACAGGTAAGGATCCAATGTTAGGACCGAAGTTGTCCCATCATTCCTGTTTGCAACCAACCAAAATTATTCGGCCCATTCACATTACCCAAAATCTATGAAACGTCATCCATGACGTGACGAATTCCATATGTCGTCATGTAGATGAAGTTAGCATTCTTAACTGGCGTGATGGAGTTTCTTCCAAGACTGTAAGACGAGGTTTGCCATAATTTTGAACAGTTAGTCAAATTGTTTGTTGGTTGTGTGCATCGTTTGTTTTATTTGTCATTATAATGTTTGAGTGGGTTTAATGGTTAATTATGTTTGGTAGTGATCTTAAAAATAGATTATTATTATTATTTTAATTTAATTTTTTAGTTAATTGATTTGAATTATATTATTATTATTATAAATAAAAANAAATTAATTTATATTTTATTTATAAGTATAAAATAAATTAAAAGAATTGTTATTTTTTTTTATGTGGTAAAGGACGAGTTAAATTTAGTGATAAAAATAAAGAAGTTGTATCTATTAATTGAACAATTGAACATAAAGATAAAGATATGTTAATGATTAAAAATATTGTATATATTATCTATATTAATGATTAAAAATATTAGTAATTATTAAAAATAATCAGTAAAGATCAATAATGATTAAAAATATTAGTAAAGATCAATCCATATGTTAGTAATTAGTGATTTTGAGTTTATCGATGGCTAGATTATTACAACAAGTTTTTTATGGGTTGGGAATGAGATCACACCGATTACTAATCAAAATTAAATCCTTCTTAATTTTTTAATCATCTTATAAAGATAATTCAAAAAACATCTTTAAAAAATGTAAATTTACAAAGAATAACAAATATCATAAAATGTAAAAAGAGGGGTTAGATTTTCAAGAACACAACAATGTTCTAATTTCCAATGCTTGGTTAGTCATTGAACATTGACTCATCACATAACCTCTCACATCTAAAGACTTAAATCACATACTATTTTCTATTCCTTAATAAGATATATCCTTCCATGGTGTACCTTCCAAAAAATTAAATCTGTTACATAGCTTACACCTAAATAAATATTATTGGTGTATGCACTATTTTATGTGTCACTTATTGAAAGCTTTTCAAAGAAGCTTAGACACCTTGTCTTTGTGAAAAACCTCGCTTGAATTCATGTGCTATGAGCATTGTCGATTCTTTTTAATATGATAATTGACATCACATTTAGCTTACATACTTCATGTTTTTTAATCCCACATTCACCATAATGCCATTTTCTTTGTTATTTTTGCCTCCAACACTCACTATAATATCATTTCCTTTATTATCTTTACTTAAACTTGATCTTTAATCAATATAATTGTCATTACCAAGACCTCTCCACTAGATCGGGAATCTTTGTGCATTCTATCGTGAATCTATCCTCTGGTGCATTCAAGACCAAAAGATGTCGTATATAAAGAGAAAAGCATTCAGTTCAGATAAATTTGCATGAATGAGGAAGAGTTACTAACTATTACATGCGACACTGCATATTTATAGCCCAGCTACAATTTCTCACTCTTCTTTTCTAAGAAGGTCGTGGAATGAAGGTATGCCTTCAATGAATGCGTGTGACTAATTTGGACAAGAAAACGTTTACCACCTACATATACAATGACACGTTGTGTAAACCACAATGCGCTCAAATATGTATCTTCATCTTCTCAATGTTTTATTATTAGAAAGCTTCTCGACTACTTAATAAAAAGTCTTATATATTAATGTGTTATTATTTAAATGACAATGACCTGGATGGTTTTTCAACATCTTCCCTATGGTATGTTATGTATCCAAACAAGATAAAGGATAATATATAAGATATATTGAATCTAGGGAGGTTCTTATAGTTAGTTGTACTTTATATTTAACATTATATATATTTTAGACTTTATAAAGTTCATTGTTATAGAGTTATTATGTGGAGAGTTCATTGCTAGAGCATTTATTATGTATAGAGATAAAGTTCATTATTACAAGAGTTATTATGTGGAGAGTAACTCATTAGGCTCCTGGAACACTTATCTATAGTTCTACAAAATCCTTTCCAACTAGTGTTTCTGATCTTTAGTACATTCCTCTAGAAATGCCTTTACTTTTACCGATTCATCTATTTGACACTGATCCTTTTTTTTGCTTGGTTAGCACTTCATAGATATATCTTGGGTTTACCTTTATGTGCATTGATGATGAAGGATTTCCCATCCTCGATCAGGCGGTAATGGTTTTATCACTTCATTAAGATTGCATCCCTCATATAAATGTAGGGGCTTCCAAACACTACACCAATGAAGACTAAACCTAAATTGGATGAATCACAGTTTGTGAGACAAGGGGCTAAAAGAAGAAACCATCTAAGGGGAAGATGGGGACCTCGCTCTTAACTATCGAATAGAACTTAGTATATTGCTTATGGAACACAGGATGGGAGGGGAACACATTAACTCACTCACCAACTAATAACGGTCACTGGTGGAGAACTTAGGGGCTATCTATCTAGACATTAGACTTTATAAAGATAAAGTTCATTGTTACAAGAGTTATTATGTGGAGAGTTCATTCCTATAGCACTTATTATTTACACAGATAAAGTTCATTATTACAAGAATTATTATGCCAAGAGATAAGTAACACACCTACTCTCTTTACCAAATTAATACAATTAGGTTGGTGCAAATTTATAAATAAAATAGTATGAGTTAATTATATCTATTTTTTAAATATTTAAAATAATATATAAATTAATTTTTTATTTAAATGAATTTATCTTTTTAAATAATTTAGATTACAATTAATTTAATGTAAATTTATGAATTAAATAAAATGGTATGAGTTAATTATATTTATTTTTAAAACATTTAAAATAACATATAAATTATTTTTTCAATTAAATGAATTTATCGTTTTAAATAATTTAAAAATTTATGATCTTTCACATTATATATATAATCACAAAAATATATATAAAAGGTTATATTGATATATGTAATCACAAAAATATATATAT
>SNQJ01S0055837.1:0-28689 GCA_010110895.2 Picea sitchensis
TCTTCATCATATCAATGACAACTCATTGATCCATATTCATCTATGCATTCTCATCAAGGACAATACATATTATATTACATCAATCATAAATCAATCAATCCTTTGACATCAATCAATCACTTAACATCAATCAATCAAACCATTGGCATCAATGACAACATGGTCCAACACTATCATCCATAGTTCATGTCAGAATTGTTGTTCTTTGATTTGACAAAGCAAGAGTCTCTACTTGTTTCTTCACTCCTCCCAATATAATTTTTTGATCAACATTACTCTCCAATGTGTCTTCTTCCATTTATTGTCCTTTCCCATTGCATCATTGAAGATACCAGTTTGAGTAGAATTGATTGGATAATTGACATTTACAGGCATAACATTCATATAACATCCAAGAAGAAGAGGACCATTAGGACATTCTCCTTTAGGAATTTGTTGCAATGTTCTAAAAAATGAAGATTAAAGTCTCTAATTTTTTCATTTTTCTCCAAATGAAATTTTGTAAATTGTGTAAGAAGAGTAGGGTATGCCATAGGTTGGGAATATATACTCATGAAAGAATATTAAATATCATCAAAACATGTGATTGACTCCACAATAAGATATAATTAATGTCAATAATATGCAGGGCTAATCAATGTTTGTATAAAAACTCTAATCATAACATCATCTTCTGTTGCTAAATGAATATCATATATTTTCAAAAATTGGTTGAGGTGCTTATCTGGATCCATAACACAATCAACATTGAACACTAAGACAACAACAAGAATATTTGGTAAAGGGTATTGTTATCCTTGTAAAGCCAAAGGACTTATTCTCTGTCTTTATCTTTGGTTTCTTTGTCTTTCATTTCTTCTTTCTTTGTTTCATCATTTGCCATTTATTCTTTCGTGATCAAGGCCTTAACGATGTCCCATTTTTATTTCAGGAGAAATAAATGACAGAACTAAGAAATTTGAAGGTTGAACCATGTAACTACTAGCTTTCTCTGCTTGTTCAATAAAAAAATTTCCTTCTTCTCGTTACAAGTCCCTCAAAGTTTTTTGAGGTGGCCATATTAAGAATATTTTTATTGGAGTTTCCTTTCAGAGTTATGATGAAATAGAAGTTCCCATTGAGCCAATACTTTCCAATAACATTCAATATCTTCTCAATTTGTTGTTGTCTTCGAGACCAAATCATACATTTGATTAAATATTCTTCTTTGGTCATACGATCCATTTAGAATATGAGGTTGGAATAGATTAGGATGGGTCATGTTATCACTATAACAATATTTATATGGAATTTAAGTCTCAGGACTTAGCAAGCAGCTAAATCGGTGTAGAGGTGCGAAAAAATGGAGGACGAGGCCATATCTAGTGGACGGGGTTAAGTCTAGCGGAAGTGTGAAGTTGATGGGACCTGAGGGGTCATGGATTGTGGGCACCGCATATCAACTATCGTGGATCATATTGGGCTGAGAAATAGTGCAAATGTTAACTTTTTGAAAGTGGGCCGATAAAAATACCATGGTTTCGTCTCGAGATCATGTGGCGCCACCAAAAGCATATCAGGGGGAAAAGAAGGTGAGCTCGAAACCAATCAATCACTCCCTGAAATCACGTGTCAAATTTCATTCAACGTGTTAAATCCAAAGGTCACATGTGGAAAGGGAAAGTTGATGATGAGTCAAATCACCTCGAGACACTTTTTTAGGTACTTTTCGTCCGTGCGATGCCAGGTGAGCACCACCAAATAACTGATTTAAAGACTCATCATTGGAAATTGATGGTCAAATGTGATAAGTTGTTATCCTTGTAAGTATTTTATTCAACAACCCATGATTAGCACTCGATGGTGACTGTTACTCAAAACACAGGTTAGATTACTCTATTTCGGGTAATTGACGTTTTATTCCAGAGCAGGATAATCGCAAATCGAACAATTCGTCCAAATCATGTACAGTTGAGAGAAATAGGCTCCTATTTCTGAGAAAACTAGATGAAATGGAGGATAAATATCCAACGGCCTTCAACAAATCGGGAAATTCGAATAGTAAGAAAAAACTATCAATTAAGAAAAACAAAAGGCTTGCTATGCAAATGATGGCAACAAAATTTCACACAGAATATGTGGATGAACCAGGGTCAGGTGAAGAAATCAGATTGAATCTTATCATGAAGTATTTGATCATCAATATAAATGAAGACAGATACCACATGCGAGCTGGCAAGAGTAAAAGAAGCAAGCGATGGAAGAAGGAGAATAAAGCTAAAATGGTTGAAGGTATTGGAGAAAACCAGTCTGATTGGCTTGACACTTTAAAGGAAGAGATCGCAAACCTGAAATAGATTGCAACCTAAATTAAGTATATTTCATGGAATTTTTTGATGATGCAGACAAGTGGCATTTAGGGCAAAAATTTCAAATATGCAAGTTTTTGTTTATAACGTTCCCTAGAAAGTAGGAGTTCGGTTTTAGTATGTTACTCCCTCTATGACTAATGTCTATTTTTGGAATCTTGGAGAAGATGATCCATTTTGGATCTCGTATGTAATTTATCTATATATACTGTTAAAAAGATAAATGAATGGTTGGACTTACTGGAGAGGGGCCTTCCCTTGTAGCAGGAGGAATTTGTAATTTCTTATGAATTTTAATATAAGCAGATAAGGTTGTCTTAGATAGATGAGATTCATCATGGTGTTGATGATCAGTATGTTTTCCTGTATTCCATATTCATGAATGTGTTTTTCTGCTAGTAATAATCCTTAAGTAATAGAAGGAATTCATCTCGCTGATGCTCCTTCTCACATCTATTATACTTTTTATATGTTTATTGGTTTCTGGTTCAGAATTCACTCGTGATTGGTGCTCTTCTTACAGTAGCCAGCCTTCATGTTTCTTCTTCTAACGCTATACCAAGAGATTCTCCCTCTATTTGACGCCTTTTGTTGATAATAGTTTTTCCTCTCTTTACCTTTGCCATCTCTTATTACTTATTTGGATGAACATCATACCTATCTTTCCTCTGTTCCCTCTGGAAATACACATCTTATAACTCTTCATACGTTTTCAGGAATGGACCCCATTGTCCAATGGCCCTGCTCTTGTGTTTTTTCCTACCACCTTTAAATTTTACACCATGGCAGAATCTTACCTCTATGCATGCATTGCCAAATATTTTGAATATCTCAAATAGTTGTATGCCTGAGAGAGCCCTCTCTGGTTGGAAGGGTCATAATCCAACCTAGAGTTGGTTGAAACAGTTACCTCTATCGTTTGTTTTATCAACCGGAAAAATTTACAGAGTGCTAACAGGTCATTAATGAAAAGATAGAAAACATTTATGGTTTACAAAACTAGATGACTATCTTTGATTATTATAATTCTCTAGTATGGTCGCCAAAAATGTTGATCTCTTTTCTTATTAAGGACATGAGTCAATGTCATGGGGTATTCATATAATATTTTAAATCCCCTCTTTATTTTTATATAGGTAGTACTCATCTTCCTCACTTATATTTTTAAATTCACTTATTCAAAATAATAGATGTAAACATTTATACCATCAACACCTAAGAGTGGACTAGGTGGAAAAACAAATAACCATCAACACCTAAGAGTGGACTAGGTGGAAAAACAAATAACTAAATAAGGATTGTAAACCATAGTAGAATAATGAATTGAATTAAAATATACATAATAACTACATACACTCCATCAAATCCATTCATTTAGTATTGGGAAATGATTCAAAACAAAACATATAAGACAAAAAATGGTAAAGGTCCAAAACAAAGGGCTTTAAATCATTTCAAACATTTAATATCAGAAGGTTGAAATGGAAACACATACTCAAGATCTCATGTTTTAATGGAAGTTAGAAATCACAAAAGTTATGAGCTCCACAAACATATCTATGTGAGAGTCTTTAAAAAAATATTACAAATTGGTTTTTGAAGTTCAAATAAAATGTGTGCACAAACAACATAGAATAATATTACTTATAGTTAAACAATAAAATGAAATGTGTTTGTCCTAGTGGACCGAGATGGGGATCCCATGGACCATATAGTAGTAGAGGTAATAAAATGAGTATAGGGTTTAATGTATGGGTTTTATTTTAATCCTTTGAAAGAGATTCATAAATAGCTATAAATTGGACTTTTCTGGTGCAACTACTTCTTGGTAGTTATTAAGGATCAATTATTTCATTCAACAAAATATTGAGTGATTTTTTTATATATTCCTTTAATGGTGAAACCTTATGTCTTCCTTTACCTAAAAGGAAAATATCTCATCTTCAATAGCCTTGCAATTGGTGTGTAACTCTTGTATAGTTGCTAGATGATCTTTATTATCATTAACAAAGTTAACCAACCATCATTTTGTTTTTCTCCTTCAGGGAAATTAGTGAGAATTATCAAACTCACTAGCCCATGAAATATTGATTATGTTTAACTCATATTCTAAATTATCCTTGGTTAACAATGTTGACTCTCTAATCAATCGTGGGACCTTAAGTACCTTGACTATTTCAATTAATTCAAGAAATGAATCACTTCATTTTTTCTTAATTTTTTTACGACTTGCAATTAACTCTTGGAGGATCTCAATCCTTGCGATCCATACTGCCTTGATCTGTTTCATTCTATTATTTGAGGGGAAATCATGTTTCTTCCTAGTAAATTCACTCATGTTGACACTTAGGTTGAAAATGTACTCCGAGCATTTTTATAAAAATACTTGTCATTGTCCAAGTCTTGTTGTAGAAAAGAAGTAAGAGAATAAATTCTTTGTGAGATATTCCAAAATTGTATTGAGCTTCTTGTTTATATTCTCTCCAATTACATCAATGTACATCCTGACACCACTTAAGAATTTAGTATCATTTTAAACTCTACAGTGTGTGCATGGTGTGTCTTGCAGAGTTGCTTATGGGACCATAATACATAATGGTTCTACAAACAATGATATTGGACTTAGAGCATCCTCCAACTCTATTATTCTTTTCTCCATTCTAATATTGTTTAATTCTTATTATATGATAGAATGGGCCAAATGATCTCTAGTGGTGAGATGTAACTTTAGTATCCCAGAAGGTCCTACTTCAGATACTTCTACCTCTAAATTCCACTTCTCCATGACCTTTTTATTCTTAACATGAATTTTTTATATCTATAATTTTCTATAGACTCTTTATTGTATTTAGTATTGTTCAAGGTCAAATATTTATCCTCAAATATTGTTGGTCCCTTATGCGACAACTCCTCTTCTAATTTTTGATATCTTATATGGATATCTTCCACCGTTCCTTTATTATTCAAAGCATGAGATCCCTTATCTCAAATATGTCTCATTCCTTGATGCTAAAGCATTGTCTTCTCTACAAGAAGAGAAGTAGTTATATCAATTTCACTCTCTGGAACAATGGTATTGTTACACCCATTAGTGACAATGCTTCCCAACATCTTATATAGAGTTTCAATACAAACTCCCCTCATCAACATCACTTCTCCTTGAACCATATTGCATGTATCCTTTTAAAACATAGCTCAAATCTATAACCATTGAATTTCTCAATCTTAATTATAGAACAACTTTCCATTAAATTTCATACAAGAATCACTATCATAGAGCTCCCACTAAAAATAAGTTTATCACAGACCCAAGAAAAACATGCTCAATTAAGAACAAGATAAACCCTAGAAACAAAGGTGTCCCCCTAAAGCCAATAATCTCTCTTTGATACGAATTGAAAGTTTTAAACCTATGCAAGTGAAGCAATAATGTAGCCACCAACTTAACAAAAACTATTACCTCAAAAAAATAACTCTAACCCTTAAAATCCATATTTTTGCATACAAAAACACCAAAATCAACCATTAAATAAAAAAATGGTGCTACCAATAACACCTTTTTTTAAGGGTTAAAATTAAAAACTTTTTCAACCACGACTTTAAAAACCCATAACATTTCTAACAAAAACCATAAAATCAAATCTCGAATCAAAAAATGGCACTAGCGAGAGTAAACTTTATTTTTAAAGATAAAATTACAACTTGTTTGAAACCATAGCTTTAACAATTAGTACCGTTGCAACCAAAACTTAAAGTCTGTAATGATCCTCCGGTAAAGTGAACATCAATGAGTATTTTTTTTTGACATTACCAACATTAATTTAAAACAATATATATCAGAAACTCAAAAATACAATTCATTCGTCAAGAACTATATGATGTTCTAATGCTAAATCTAAAGATTCTAACTGATCATGTAAAATTCATCATATCTACATATACTGGTGATACTAAACTAGTTTCAATATAGTGAAGCGATAAAAGTAGAATGTAGGAATTCATCTAAGGGAGTAAACACCTAATACTATTTTTAGGAATGCACAACTCGCACATTTTTTATGTATGCAGAAAGCGCAAGTCACATTATATATTCCAGTAATGATTAATATAGTGCGGCAATTATAAAAATACAATCATTAAATATTAATTCATAAATCATCAACATCAAACAATGATTTGTAAATCATTAGTAAAAACTTTATTATAAGTCTTAAACACCATATCAATAAAATATAACACATTAGTAAAAATCATTAAAACAAGGTCGTTAAATCCTATCATTAATATAAATCCTTCACATCAATCATTTAAATATAAACATTAATAATTCACATTAATCATTTAAATATAAACATTAATAAATCATAACATAAATTATTTAATCCAATCATTATTATAAATCTTTAACATCAATTTTAAAAATATAAAAAAACATTAATAAATCATTAATATAAAGTCCCTAGGTCCATTCGTTCACCAATTCAACATTTAGAATAATATTAGAAATTCTAAATTGTACTCTGGTCGAATTAAATATATAAATAAATTTATTTCTCTGGACAAATTATATTATGTTGTGAAATGAGACAACATTTAGTTTAATTTAACTTTAAACCACCCTTCACAATTCAATTATTTTAAGACCCCTGCCAATGTCACTTCAAGTGATTCCTTCTGATTTAATTGTGACATGGAAACAACTTTTTAAGTCTTCCAGTAATTTGGCTATGGTGTTTAAGGGAGGGCCTAAGTAAAGTAATTTGGCTATGGTGGTTTTTTTTTTTGCAGTTTTTAAGTTTATAGGGTTTTCAATATCGTTAATGTCAAGGATCAAATGTGTAAAGCGGGTAAGTATCATGTAAAAGTAATAGTGAAATAGTAATATACAATTTAATTGTGGAATAAGAGAGTAGTGGGTTACTCCCGTGAGACAGCGCGGTTGGTAAAGACCTTTCTCCATGTTGGGAGGAGGTCTTGAGTTCAATTCCCGCTGGGTCTCCGGGACGAAATGTAATGGCTGCTAGTGCCAGTCTGGACAGTGATGTAAATGATTTATATCTCTAATATAAATCGAGTTAATTTCTCGTGGAAAAAAAAAAGAGAGTAGTGGGTTAGAGAACAACGATTTTGTACAAAAGGAATTTATCAATTTAATAAAAATAAAAAAACTCCTGTCTTGAAATATATTAACGTGAACTGATAAGCATAATTGTTTCAGCACAACATTATAAATGTATCCATAATCTATCTTTCTATCAAGTTGAAACCATTGAAATGATATCATTCTGACTATCATTAAACATATAGATACAAAGAACAGTGTCAACTCCAAGATCATTAGTTCTAATCATCTTCATTATACAAGTTATTATTCTAATAAAACAATAAATTATTGAAAAAGATCAAATACCATAACCAAGAGTGATGAAATATGACATTTTTCTTCAAGATGGAAACTTGCACAATGTCCCTTCCTTCCGCCCACTAATTAATGAATTCACTGATACCTCACAGGCAACGCTAGGGGTACTCTTCTTTCCCCTTAGCCCCCCGAGCCATAAAGAGGTAATACACAGAGTTTCAAATCTAAATAGCTCAAGTTTTCCCTTGCAAAGAGAGACCTCCACCTCTTATGCAAAACTTGCATCCCAACTCATACAAGTAAACTTGTCACAAGAAAATTTGACAACATTTAAGTCATCCAACCATAGGGTGCTTTCCTCCTTCCTCTTCCTTCTTTTTATAAGTAAATTTGTCTTGACACTTGTCAATTCATGCATAATTAAAAAAAAAAGAAAAATTAAATTAGAGATTATTCACCCCCAACACATATCACACTTCCTCCAAGTTGCACATGTTTATATATTTTTAGCTAAATAAAATTTGAATTTTTCCTCACCTCCACAATCAGTTCCTATATTTTTATTCCTCATTTTCCAGATTTTATTTATTATAATGCCCCTTAGATCTATTTCTATAGAATTTATTTAGGCATAACAATTAGACTTAGATTTTATTATCTTTCCATTTTATAAACTTGTATAAATTGATATTCTCTTTTCTATCAGTTCTAAGTATTTGTTTTATTATCTAAGGTATCCTATATTTTTATTAACCAATTAATTTATTCATGCGACATGCCCTTCAAGGCACACCTATGTTCTCCAAGGGTAACACTCACCATTTGAATTAGTTTGCAAGTTATCTAATGCTTGGAGTAAATACTCCACTTGTCGACCTTGTGCGAGAGTAAAAGATTACTGAGGAATTAGGAATCTACCTTATTATGTGTCCCTCATAAATCCTCATGAGAGACTATCTCAGTCTACCTTCACGACATCGTGAACCTCTTAGGAATAAGGTAGTCGGTAACCTTCGGTCCAGATCACAGTGGGAGTGCTATTAGGTCGTGACAGGGATGATGCCACACCTCTCCCTAATCTATCTGATATTTGTGTATGACCCCTTTACTCCATATGTCAATTGGATTAGTAAGCCTCACCATGCATACATCCACTGACAAAGATAATATTAATAAATCTTATACATGAAATCCATAATTGAAATCATCATCATAACACATGCATAATAAAATCAAGTACTCATAATAAAAGTCAATAGTCCACTCCCTGACTCAATCTAGAGTCCAAGGTATTTTGTCGATGCCATATGAATCCTCATTTTGTAATGTTTCCTTCACTCAGGAAATCTCATCATAATACATGTCGTTGTTATATATCAATATTAATAACATATCAAAATTTCAATACTCAATGATAACATAATTTTTAACTCATAAACCAAATCAGCTAATCATAAAGTATCATGTTTTCACCGGATCACTTTCTCGCAAGTGTCCTCAAAGAATAAATCAATGGTATGAAAGTGTGATGAGTGGAACTAGATGTTACAAAATCAACACCAAATTGAAAAGTAATGCTACCAATAACACCCTATATTTTCTAGACTTAAAATTGTAACATTTTGACATATAAACATTAACAACTTGTACCATTACAACAAAATCAATAATACAAAATCAAAAAGTTGAAAAGAAATAAAATTAAAATAGAAAACAAATTTTGGAAAAGATGAAAATACGAAAAAAAACAAAAAAACAAAAGATAAAAACAAATTAACATGTTAAAACATTTATAAAACAAAATTATTTTGGAAACAACAACAACAAAGAAAAATAATAATAAAATGATTTAAAAAAAATAAAAAATAAAAAAATATTTTTTAAAAATATTTAAAAAATCCACGATTTAAATAAAGAGGGGGGAGGGGAGGTGTATAATAATTATTATTATTATTGGCAGGGGGATTCCTAGAATGATCCCTCTCTTATCTCCTTCTAAAATAAAAGCAGATTAGGTGGGGAGGGGGGAGTTTCAGGAATCACCCTTCATTTCCATTCCCTTCCCTTGGAACCCACAGTTTCTATGTGAACTTAGGGTAGGGAGGGAGGGGAAATTACATGAATCAATTCCCATTGTTATAGGAACTATGGGAACAAAAGGGAGGAATCCTAGGGGAATCCCCCACCCCCGGGTATTAAGGGGAGGGGAGGGGAGGTGAGGGGAGGGAGGGAGAGGAGGGGTGATTCCTTGAATCACCCTACACTACCATCAACACCAATATGAGTGGAGTGAGGGGGGCCATGGGAATCCCCCCTACCCTCCAATTTTATTTTTTTAATGCTATTTATTTTCTTTTCTAATATTTTTTTTCTCAATTATTTTTGATGTCATTTTTTGTTTTATTTTTCTTATGTGTGTGTCTTTTAGTTTTTTTTTAATCTTCAAAAAAATCATGTTTATCATGGTTTTTTTTTTCATTTTATTATTGTTTCAATTTGGTATTATTGTTGTTTCCAAATAATTTTATTTTTATTTTTTTTATTTTTTTTATGTCTGGAGGAATCAACAACTAGTTGGGCATGTGGTCGTGTTATCCAACTGCTACCACTATAACCTCCAGGTGTTCCCACGAGGCCCCATATGCAGCACACATTGTAAGTCGGGGGAAGCTGAACTCGAAACCTCATGGAACTTCATTTTCACGGCACTTGCCAATTGAGCTGCCCTCCCGGGGGAAAAAGGTATGCGGGCTTGGCCCAATTAAGCTTTCTGCAGCTAAACCACATCCTTGCTCGGGTTTTGAACACAAGACCTGACCTTCATTGCAAGAACGACTTTACCATCCAGTTGTCTCCGCTGACCTTTGAAAGTTGAAGGACACGGGGGTGGGATTTGATCCACTTATGTGTGCATGGGTCACGATACCATTTATTATAGTATCTTTGGGTGCAACCACACGTTCAACCACTACCTCAAGGTGTCCCCATGGCTCCAGGTAAAGCCCTCATGAGAATTGAACCTTGCCCAACGGTGAAAAACTCCTCGCTTTCCACCATTGGATCCAACCCCTTTGGGCTGTTTCCAAATAATTTTATTTTACGAATATTCTAGCATAATTTTATTTTACGAATATTCTAACATGGTATTTTTTTCAAAATTTTGTTTTTAATGTGTATTTTCCTCTTTTAAAAATTGTATTTTTACCATTTTACTTTTTTTTCTTAATTTTATTATTAAAATATATAAAAATTGTGAAAAATTGTTTTTTTTTTCTTTGGTATAATTGTCATTGCTACATATTGAAAAAATTCCAACAAATTATTTTCGACTGTACAAACAAAATTGGCCATATTGTCGAAAAATACAAGATAAATATTTAAAATTTTCAATTTTTTTTCAATCCTACCCGCATTTGTCAGACTTGAGATGGAAACATCTAGATTCGTCTCAATACCGACACTTTCTCTATATTCATCTCAATACTGATGATATCTCTATGTTCATTTCAATACTGATGATATCTCTAAATTCGTCTCACTTTTGAAAATAGTAGCTAAATTCGTCTCACTTTTGAAAATAGTAGAGCTAGTCGTTGCTCTCTTCAAATAGTCACCCATTATTTGACTAAGTCAACATTGATTCTACCAATCAAGTTACAAAGGAGAATTTTGACAGAAAAAGTAATAAATATGCCATTTTATATATATATATATATATATAGATTTTATGCCAATTTTTCAATGATGATGATTTGAAAAATGTATAAGGTTAGGATTTTATTGGCAGCTGACGGTGTTAATCCATTTGGAGAGATTAGGTCTATTTTCTGAGTGTGGCCTATTTTTGTTATCAACAATAACATTCCTCCTTGGATGTCAATAAAGAGGGAGCACATAATGTTGACAATGATTGTTCCAAGTATTTGTTTACATTAATTTTTCGAATGTAACATTTTCATTTATTTATTTTCCTACATAATATATTTTATTTATTTATTTACTTATATAATATACATATCATGGTATTAATTATGTGTAATTTTAAACAATTAGGTAAGTACCAAGTTAAATATATGAATGTATATGTTGAGCCTCTTATCGATGAGCTACTAAAGTTATGGGACAACATCACTATGTATGATATTTGCAAGCCAATCGGGGAGAAGAAATTTCAATTCTGTGGAACACTTGTATGGAAAATTCATGATGTCCTAGGACTAACACATTTTTTTGGTATGTAACATTCTATTTCACTTTAATACTATATAATTGTTTAAATATAACATGCATGTTTTTTAAATGATCTCATCGTATAATTGACATTAATCCATATGTTGCAGGTCTTCAAATGAAGGGTAAGTTTTCATGTCCATTTTTTGGTCCTAAGATGAAGTATCATCATTAAAAAAGTTTATAAAATATCGTGTTTGATGAGTATTGGAACTTCCTCCCTAAGAACCATAGGTATCATACTACTAAAAAACATATTTTCAATTGGACATAAGAGACTGGATTAAAACCATGAAGATTGACACCTTATCGATGGAGGTTGGAATATAACATAAATCGTCAAGGTACACAATTTCTTTATGTATCTTATGTGTAATATTGTTTTGAATTTTTATTTTGATTATTGAATCTATTTTACCATATTTGAAAATTATTTTTGTGATTTCTTTTATGGTTCATCTTAAGGCCACCATAGTGAAGGTATTAAGAATGGGCTTCCATGAGGAATGTAATTTTATCCAACTCAATTCATGATGTTTCCCTACTATGAGAAGCTAAAAATAACTCATTTGTTTGATACAATCCATATCGAGAAGAATGTGACAAAAACATTATGGAAAATCATAGATGATAGGAGGGATAAAGAAAAAATTGTCAAAATTTGTACTGACATTTAGGAAGCCAATCATGCAATGAAAAGTGTGATCCTATAAAACATCGATGGATACCAAAATGACCTTCCATGGTTATTAACAGAGAAACAAAGTAATGATGTAAAATAGTTGATTCAAAGAATTAAATTTCCCATGGGCTTTTCTTCAAACATAAATAATATTTTAATGAAGAAATGTGAATTTGGTGGGGTAAAAACACATGATTAGCATACCTTTATTAAGGTAATAATTTTGGTATATATATATTTATATATTGGTCGTGTACATTTTTTAATATTTTAATTTGTTTTGGCTACTTTGGAAACAAATAATGATTCATTTTTATTTTTACAGTATGTTCTACCTCTATCTCTCCCAAATGACTTTGACAAGAACATCAAACAATTTATATATGATCTTGGAAAATACATGAGGTAAGTAGATGTGATTTATATGCAAAAAAAAAAAATCAATTTGTTGTTGTACTTAATGACATATGTTTTACTTGTAATGTAATATATATTATGTTTTGTTGAAACATGTTATTCTCTTGCGTCATGATCTATAGATGGTTGTAACTGAAAGAAATCCATCAAGATGATATAAAGTATTGGAAGAGAGAAATTCCTTGGCAAATGTGTGAAATGAAAAAGTATCTACCTACAACATTTTTCAATTCACAAGAACACTACCTCATACACGAAGTTGAGGAGATTGAAATGTGTGGACCTGTACACACAAGGTCAATGTGGATGGTGGAGAGGCACTTGAAATCATTGAAGGATTTTATTAGACAAAGAGCACATCTTGAGGGTTCTATGGTGGAGCGATATATGTTATATAAATCCATGGTATATATTAGTCAGTATCTTCCTAAATTAACAACACTAGCTATGCATGCAATGGATCACATTTGGCATGTGAGATCCATCAAAACATTTGAAGGGGAGCATGTTGTACTATGTTTTCATTGATGTCAAAGCATTGATGTCAAAGAGTTGATGTCAAGTTGTGTCATAGTGATGTGTTGTATCATTTATGTCATGTCATGTTTGATAGGTAGTACCAAATGGATGAAATCCAAAGGGGTCCCCTTATGGTGAAATCCCTCATGGGAAGATGCTTTGTGAAGTCCAAATGGTTAAGTGGTTGAGTATTCCTAGCAGCATGGTTAGGGAACCCACGTTTGGTTGAGGAATAATGTAATGAAGATCAATGAATTTGCAGGTGAGACTATCATGGATGGATAGTACATGTCGTTCCATTTTCAGTGATATGTGTTAAGTCACATAGTTCCTCATGGTTAAGGAGATATGGCTTAATGAAATTGGAAATCCCTCATGAGTGGTCTAGAAGCCCCTAGAAGTTCAAATAAGTCAAATTATTCTAGAATATCCTAGAAGAAGTTGACTATTCAAAGTGGCTACCACTATGAGTTAACCATGGGTTAAGTTCTTGCAATAAGAAAATAATTAAAAATAAATTGGTTGCAGCTAGAAGTGGAGAATTTAATATTTGTGGATAAAGTGGTTGTAAGTGAACAAAGTGGTTAGAAGTGGGTTATCCCTAAAAAAAGGAAGTTGGTTAGAAGATAACCCCTAGAGGACGATACTTAGGGAAGTATAAATAAGAGAAAAAGGGTATCTTATTGGGAGGAATTATTTGAGCATATTAAATATCTATTATTTGGTGAAATGATCATTGTAGGTAATCATGGATGCATCAAAAGCTTTGCAAGTCCGAGGAAGAAAAGGAGGGTTGACGGTGAAAATATCAGAGCTTTAGAAAAACAATAGTTTCTGAAGAGTACATGGGTTGTAGTGGATGAGGTCATGTACATATGTGGGCTTCCATGGCTAAGTTATCATACATACACAAGTTTTATAAGGACAGGGCACTTACAACTAAAAAGGATATGAAAAATTGAGTTGATGTTGGCACCAGGTTCCTGAAGTCTGAAGAAGGTTACCAAGAAAACAATCTATAGGTTCATATTTGTTGTTGAAGTTATCGTATGGTTACATGTTGTTTTGATTCTTATATTTTCTCATGGTATGGAGAATTCTTGAAGCATTCTTGTCATATTTCTTATGATGTCTAGATATGGTATATGTTGGTTGGTCTGTTGAGTGATATAGTTCTGATATGGTTGAGGGATATCTATGTTGTATGATGATTTATGTATAAGGAACATGCATCTGTTGTTGGATCTGCATATGGTTTATGATGGCACGGGTTGGGAAGTGACATGATGGATACATTGACAGGTTACAGGCTGATGTGACAGAGGCAACAACGGTTTGAAGGGAAAAAGTCTTGACGTTTCAAAAATCTAGGTTTTTGAAGTTGTAAGAAGGATGAAAAAGTACATGTCATGTACATACATGAGCTGCAAAGAAGACAAGGAATGCACATACATATGATAAAGTACATATAGGTCATGTACCTGTTGACATATTGTTTTTTTACTACAATTTGGGTCTTGTAATTAAGGGTTAAAATCCTCACATCTCAATTGGTGCTGAGATCTACAACTTGGGTCATGCATTGAGAGTTGGTGTTCTTTTTAGTTGGTGCTGATAAAACCCAGAGACTGTAGTATCATATTTCTTTTTTTTAAGTAAAAAAGGGGAGGATCCTGTTTATATTAGAGTTGCAGAGTTACAGAGTCTATTTGTGATGCTAGTTGTCCCACGTGAATAGGAAACTGAGACAGCTAGACATCCTATGCCACTTGTGTTCAAACAAACAAAATTATCAGAGTGATGTCCTGCCCGAAGGAAACCACGACGCATATCCATTAGGTTCAGTCTGTATTCTAACAACCTAATTACAACATGACTATGATCTAACTAGGCTAAAACCTTGTTCTGAAACAAAAAGAGATTGCTAACTATGAACATCACGAGACCTTTTAACCAGTCAGCTCGGCCTCTTCCCTGTGCCTTCGCCATCCTGTAGGAAACGCATAACCTTGCACGCACGTAGGGCACTACCTTTTCAGGGGAGTCCTGGAGTGTGCAACATATAGCATGTCAAGTCGATGGTCAATTTGAACGATATGAAAGATCTAATCATACAGCATTCTCTGCATTTCAAAGATTAGTGCTAGGTACCTCGGACTAGTGAAAGGATATTGGTCCTGCCAATTTACTTCAACAAAGGCCAAGGGAAATGGCCCCTTTGCTCCTTCATCTTCATTTGCTTCACTGACTTGATGTTCCTGTCGCTTGCTCAGCTGAGTCGCTTCCTCCGGAGATGCACCAGTGGGTGGGTCGTTCTTTTCTTTTGCATAGCACGATACCTCTTCCTCAACATAGCAGGTGGTGAATTCCTCTGTCGGGTGAGTTGCTCTATAACCATGCGGTAATATCGGAGGAAAAATCTTGTCTTCAGTGCCAAAATCAGTGGGATGATTCCAATTGTCTAGGACTATAAAAAGAGGGTGCTCAGGATAGCTTTGCATGGCCTCGTCCAGGGTGATCTCTTCCATGTATGCCATGGGA
Organism: Picea sitchensis; assembly: GCA_010110895.2. Classification (NCBI taxonomy): domain Eukaryota; kingdom Viridiplantae; phylum Streptophyta; class Pinopsida; order Pinales; family Pinaceae; genus Picea; species Picea sitchensis. The sequence goes on from SNQJ01S0055837.1 coordinate 16,100, forward strand.
GGCGTTCGAGGTCTCCCAGACTTCTTGTTTCTTCATGAGGACGCCAAGGCCAACGCCTTCTCGAACTTCTTCTTCCTCTGCCTGTGTGATTCAAATGAGTACCAAGTTGCACCCCTGTGTGGCTTTCCTCATGCCCTGGGCATGTTGAAGAACCTGGAGATGTCCAAAGTTGCCAGTGGATGAATAACCCTGCTCCAGAACTATGGTGGCTCTCTGTTCGGCTCCGTGAAGTTTGAATACCTCTCATTGTTGTCGAGGCAGTTGATAAGAATGAGGATGATGGTGACTGCCTTGGACATTAAGGCTATCCTCCTAGTGTTCTAGTGTGTTGTCCTGTTCACTTGCACAAAGGGCCTCATCTCCTGGTTAATCCTGCATGGGCTTGTTCCCATTTAAATGTTGAAGGGATGGTCGCCGGTGGGTTGTATTAATGATGCAACCCAACGTTTTCCCGTGTGTCTCGGCTCTGCAACGTGGCACCCCATCCGGGGGTTGTAGATAGCTAGTGGCTAAGGTTTGGCACCGAGATGAGATGTCTGAGTCTTCCGAGGTGTGTGCCTCCCAACAGAAGTGTTCGGTCCCCATTTCTACTCCTTCATTTGCCAGGCAATCTGCTACCCTGTTTTCTTCTCGTTTCACGTGGGAGGGTATGATGCTGAGATTGGTTCTGAGGAGGCTGCCAAAATCCTTTAGAAGCCTAGAGAGTCACCAACTAGGTGAGATTTTCAATGGATTTCCCCCATGGAGAATCTTGGTGATTAACTGAATAACAATTTGTGATTCCCCCTCCAAGATAATCTTGTGATGGTGTCTGTTAGTAGCTGTTTGGAGACCCCGCAATAAGCCTGTTAGCTCTGCCACATTATTTGTTGTTTCCCCTAGGAATCCTGCAACGAGACATAGGATCTCTCCATTGGAGTTTCTAAGTGCTACTCCATAGCCCGCTGGTCCCGGATTTCCTTTGGAAACCCCATCGAAGTTTATCTTTATGAAGTTTGCTGGAGGGGGGATCCAGATGGTTGGACTACTTTTTTGGTGCTTGGGCTTCTCTGTTGTTAATCGATTGATTAGATTGGGCTGCCAGCTTTGGAGAATGCAATGTTCCTCTGGGTTGCAGTTTAGGTCCTCTATTTTCCAGGATTTACTTCTGATAGTTTCCTTGATTAGTGAAACTATTTTCTCCCAAGTTGTGTCTGGCGTGGAAGCTTTGGAGTGAAAGATTCATTTGTTTCATTCTTTCCAGATTTGCCAGAGGATGAATCCTAGTAGGAGTTGCCAGATGTGGTTCAGTAGGGGGTTGTTGTAGGTGATAGAATCCCAATTCTCAATTGTGTCATTGATGCTGCTCCGATGTTGATTGGATCGGTGCATTATTTGCGCTCCTTGATCCCAAATCTTTTGGCTGAAGTGACATCCATTGAAAAGATGTTTGTTGGTTTCCTCTTGTTGGCAGCATAGTACACAGAAAGAGGGCCCAATAAAGCCTATTTTTCTAAGGTTGTCCCAGGTTAGGATTCGGTTATGTACCATAAGCCATAGGAAGGTGGAAACCTTAGGCCATAGAGCAGGGTTCCATACTTTGTTCCATATGTTCTCCTTGTTTTGATTCTGGTGATTACCCTGTAGAAAGTAAGCATCCTTGATTGAGAAAGTGCCAGTTGTGGAATACCCCCATCTGAGGATGTTCGGACCTTCTCTATTGGGTATTTTCTGGTGGTTAGCATAGAATTTCCAGTTCTGTAGATTGAGATTCTTTGGGACCCCTAGATCCCGACTGGAGGTTTTCCACTGGCACCATTGTTGTCATTGTTCCTCGGGTTTCCAAAGGTCTTTCACCCTTAAGGATGTATCCTAGTTGAGAGCTTGTTTGAGTGTGTTTAGCTCATCCATTTCATCTAGGGGTTTTAATTGCTGCCATGAGTCTTTCCAGAACATGGCGCTTTCTCCATTTCAGACCTCCCAAAAAGCGTGATTTTGAACCAGAGTAGAATTTTGCCAAGTTGTGTTCCATATGTTGGAGCCCTGTAGTCAGTCATTGTGTATAATAATTTGATTATCTGGTGTGAGGGGGGCCTACTTCTACTTCCATAATTGCGCCCAGATGGCTGTTGGGGTTTTTAACCATCTCCACCAGATTTTGGCTCCCATTACTTGATTGAGTTTCCTTGGATCACGAAGTCCCAATCCTCCTAGGCTTTTTGGTGTGCAAATTCTGTCCCAGCTTACTAGCACCCATTTCTTGTTAGGTTGATGTCCATGACAAAGGAAGTTTCACTGGAGGTTCTTTATGGCTTTGATGACCTCTTTAGGATCCGCTAGAGCGGTGAAGAGGTAAGTAGGTAGGGCTTGTAAGACGAATTTGAGGAGGACCAACCTGGAAGCGATGTTGAGTGGTCTGAAAGTCCAGTTGCTCAGTCTGTTGGAGATGGAAAGAAGAAGGTTGTCCGGGGAGATGGATCTTCCTGCCGCGCCCATGAGAGGAATGCCTAAATAGTTGGATGGAAGGGAGTTCTTGGGTATTCCTAGGAGTCTGGAAATGTGGAGCTGGACAGAGGTCGGGGTGTTGAAAACGTAGAGTTTTGACTTGTCTAGGTTAAGAGACATGCCTGAAGCTTTTGTGAAGTCTGAGAGGATAGAGTTGAGCTTGTTGGCCTCCCGAGTCGTTGGGGAGTTTAATAGGAGGGTGTCGTCGACAAATTGACTGTGAGAGGGCATTGGCTGGATATTGTGTAGAGGCAGGCCTTTGAGAGAGCCTTCTGTGACTGCCGATTTGATGTAATGTCCCAGGCCTTCCACCATAAGTACAAACAAGAAGGGCGAAAGGGGGTCCCCTTGTCTGATACCTCTAGATGGTGAAAAAGGCTGGGACATGACCCCATTAACTATAATGGAGAAGAAGGCTAAGGAGGTGAGATTTAAGATCCAATCCACCCAATGTTAATCAAATCCAAAAGACTCTAGGACATCCCGAAGGTACTACCAGCTGGCTTTGTCAAAATCTTTTGAAAGGTCAAGTTTGATTAACATACCTGGAGTTCTTGAAGTCTTGAGGGAGTGGATGACCTCGTGAGCCAGAATGATGCTGTCCATGATTTGTCTTCCTTCTACGTATCATGTCTTCCTTGGAGATGACATGGTTCAGTATGGGTTTGAGTTGATTGGCCACCACCTTTGTTATGATTTTTTAAATTACATTGCAGAGGGCGATGGGTCTGAACTTTTTAGGGTTTGTGACCCGTTCCTCCTTTGGGATGAGGGTGAGAAAGGTGGCATTGAGAGCCGGTAGGACTAGGCCTGATGCTCTTGATTCCTCTACTACCTCCCAAACTTCTTCCTTGACTAGATCCCAACAGTGGTGGAAAACATCAGTGGTGAACCCATCCGGGCCCGGGGATTTTCCTGGGGGCATAGATTTTATGGCTTGATCGACTTCCTCTTGGGTGATGGGCCACGTTAGGGCTGCATTTTGTTCTAGAGTTACCAGAGAGGGTATGTGTCTGGTGACCCTTTGGATGGTTGTTGTTCTATCCTCCTTGGTTTCTGTTAGAAAGTACTGGTAGTAGTTGGTCATCTCTTCCTCTATCTGAGAATGTTCTCTGATTGGATTGCCTTGGCTATCCTTTAAGTGGGTTATTATGTTGATGTGGTGGCAGTGCACCATTGCTCTGTGGAAGAATTTTGTGTTCTTTTCCCCTTCTTTAAGCCATTGTACCCTAGATTTTTGTTTCCACAAGATTTACTCTTGCCTTCTTCTCTCTTCTAATTGCGCTTGAAGCTTCTCCTCCTCTTTCACTAGTTCAGTGGTCCGGGATCCTGAGATGAAATTTTTTTGTATCTCCACAAGTTTATTTTCTATGTCTTGTATGCTTTGGAGTATGTTTCCAAAGGTGTTCTTGTTCCAGTGTTTCAGCAACTGCTTGAAGTTTTTGAGGCGTTGCTAGAATTTATACATTCTAGTGTTGTGATCTATTTCTGCCTATGCCCACCAGGATTTTGCTAACTGATGGAAATCTGGGTGTGAGAGCCAGAATTTCTCGAAACGGAAGGGTTTGTATTTGGGTGTTGCTCCTGTTTCTAGATTAAAAACAAGAGGCCAGTGATCCAACCCGGCTTTTGGGAGAATAAGACTTTCCATATAAGGGCCTTCCTCCATTAATTCCTCAGCCACCAGGAGGTGGTCCAGACGACAAGCAATGTGTTGGTTTCCCGATCTATGATTGGACCAAGTGAAGGTGTTGTTTTTATTTTCTATGTCTACAAGCTTTATATGATCAATGAGGGTTTTGAACTTACCACTGTTTTGCTCGAGTCTCTTGCCGCCTCCTGTTTTTTCCTCCAGTGATAGGATCATGTTGAAGTCACCTCCTAATATTCAGTTGTTTGTTGTCACCAAAGTTTTGATTAGTGCTAGCCGCTTCATGAGTTTGTCTTTGTCTTGTTGGCTTTGGGGTCCATAAACATTTGTAATGACCCCTTCCTGATTCGATCCTGTGATCTCAAAGTGGGCCATTATTGTACCTATAGTTGAGAAGGATTTGCTTAGAGTGATGTTGCCTGGGTTCTAGAGGATAGCCAGACCCCCTGAGGCTCCTATGGAATCTATTATCATGGAGTTACATCCTCTCCAGATACACTGGAAGATGGTTTCATCTTCTTCCCCCGCACATTTGGTTTCTTGTAACATTAGGATATCTGGGTTTTCTGCTTTGATGTAGTCTTAGAGGATCCTTTGTTTGGATCGACCATTAAGTCCTCTAATGTTCCAGGTGATGATATTCATCATTATGAGGGTGGTGTTGGGTGGAGGTATCCCTCCGAGAGCTTGTGGATCTGTCCTGAGTTTATCATAAGGTTTCCCTCCTCCTTGATGAGTTGTTGCACTGTTTTCCGCCCCCTTCTTTTGTTCTCATAGAATATTCTTTTCGAGCCTGGACCCGAGTCCGTGGCTATACCCAGGCATGCTGCGGATCCTGCTGAGAAGTTAAGAAATACCTTGTGTACCTTGTGTAGTTTCTTCTCAGGAAGGGTCTGCAGGTCCTTTTGATTTAGGGTCCTCGAGCTTTTCTAGATCTATTCCCACTAGATCTCTGTCGTCCAGCTACATTAGGGTGTCTCCATCCCCATCTCCCCTTTCTTCTGCATAGATTTCATGATTTGGGCAAGGGGGGGGAGGGTTTTGGGTCTCCCCTTGGGCCTACTGTGATTTCTTGTGCAGATCTTGGATTTCCTCATCTTTTGGTAGCTAGTTTAAAATCTCATATGCATTTTTGGTTGAGATCTTTTGTCTAGGATCTGGGGCCTGCTTCCTTGGAGGGTTTTTCTTTTTGGCCGTGACCGTGGTGAAGCCATCTTTCTGTATGGTATCATTTGCTTTGGTAGCTTGTTTAATCAGAGGGCAGTCTCTGAAGAGGTGACCATGCTCATGACATCTCCTGCAATGAAAAGGTATGTGTTCATAGTCCAGTGTTTGTTGCCAGTCCTCATCCTGGTATTCTAGAGTTATAGCTCTTGGAAGGGCCTTAGAAATATTCATGTAGACATAGATCTTGGCATATGAAGTGTATTTCCTTTGCCTTGTGGCTTCTGATGCTTTGATGTATTGACCCAGTGTGTTTCCTATGCCCATGAGAATCTCTTCCAGCTAGAACTCTTGCGGTAGGGAGTAAAGGCGGATCCATACAGGAGCCGTCGTGAAATCCTCCTTGTCTGGGCTAAATCTTTCAGTATAGAAATGAAAGAATAACCCTGCTAAGTTATAAAAGTATGGCCCATTCTCAAATATCCTGTCTCTATCTTCTGGGTTGTACAAGATGATTGTGAAGAAACCTTTGGAACTGAGTTGGACCTCATAGTGTCCTTTGGGGTTCCATCAATGTTTTATTCATTTGTTTAGATCTATTTCTGATGGCCATAGGCCTCGGAACTTGCCAATGAGGGCATGTTCTCTCATGAATTGGGTATGTTCCCCTACTCTGGTTGAGCTTATGAGGTATCTCAGCATTTTGTCCATTTGTGGAATGCATTTGCCTGGCTCCCACCCTCGAGGTGATTTTGGATGGGATGTGCTAGCTTCCATCTCCATCTCCTTCCTGAGACCTTGTTCTCTGGCCAGAAGTCAGTCGTGTAACTGAAAGGGCAGCTCGAACGAGGGGCATTTTTCTCTGGTGCCTGAACGGTCGTTGGCGGTGATGTTGTTGTACGAGGGGGGTTTCCCCTCCTCTTTTGTACCCATTCTGGCGTGTCAGTAAAGGGTAGTTGACGTCCTCTAGCTATTTATGGTTCGTTGTGTCGTAGTCTACAACTAGCCTGCAACAATCTGTGTTCGGCTGAAACTAGGTTTTCGACCGACTCTCCCCTACCATTCCGTCGAAAATTATGACTGTAGTATCATATTAATACAAAAATATTACACATATATCTGGTGTTCTATGTGTTCATTATGATGATGGTTCATAGCTCTTTATTGTTGATGTATGTTGTTGATATATGCAAGTAGCTAATTGTTTGAAGTGGTTGCTAACTAAAGTTTTGAAATAATTGTAAAAAGAGCCTCACACTAATTCACCCCCCCTCTAGATGTGGCCAATGTGTCGAACAAAGAACATGTTGGGGAAAGGTAGAATGAAGAAAGTGAGAGGTAATTAAATTGTGGACATTATAATACATATAAATTTTCATTTTTTGTGTAATATATGATCATACTCATTTATTATTTATTTTTTCATCAATTATTAATATTTACCATGGTTTTAACTAATTTTTAATATTGGTGAATGATGATTTTTTGATTCAGTTTCTCAAGATTGGGTTTCCCTACATTTATACATTGCAAACAATCTTGATTGGATGAAGGTATGGTTGAAATATGTAAACAACATCATAGCAGTAGGTTATCATGACAACAATTGTCTGAATTGGTTAGAGAAGATTGTCGTAATGGAGATGCCAATTTTACGCAGAGGGAAGTTGATTTAGCATATGGTTTGAAAGATGGACAAGAAAGAAAATTCACTCATTTTATTTAAATTATACTAATGTGACTGAAGGTGTGTTTTTTCAGATACTTTCCAAGTTATATAAATAGGTTTATTAATTGACAATGCATCTTCTACATGTCTGGCATATTTCATTTGAAACACCACATGGGATATGTGGTGGAATGGCTGTAAATTTTGCATCAAACAGTTGGATGAAACAATGAAAACTTATGATAGTGGGATAACTGCAGTATTTCAGGTCACTAATGTTTCCTCTAGGAGTGACAAACATCCCCAGGAATTTGAAAATTGATATTATGGGTATTTGGATGATATACTTGAGTGTGACTTTAATTCCTTCAAAATAGTTTTGTTCGACGTCAAATGGTATAGGATAAGAATGAATGAACGTGATGAGGAGAGAACTATTATTCATCATGCTAATGGATTTATGATGATTAAAACAATGATGTTTGAAAGAGGACATGATTGCTATGCTTTTGCAAGACAATGTGAACATGTCTTTTACTCAAATGTTTCAGGTGAGAGGGATTGGTCATTTGTTGTTAGATATGATCCAAGAGGAAGGCTAGTAAATTATAATATAGAGGAAGAATATGATGTGCTAGAGACAAGGAATGAAGATTGGTCGATAGATGGAGAAGACAGGGAAGATGAACCAGGCATAGGAGACAATGCAATTCTTGATGATGATGTTGATGAAGATATGCTTGAAAACGACATTGATGATGATGATGATATCGCTAATCCTTTCAACATTGTTTCTGAAATAGATGATGATACAAATGTCGAGTTCGATGAAGAAGAATATACATAAGAAAGATGATACATATGTTGATTTGGATGAGGTATGTAACTATATATTTTAATTTGTATGGAATATTCTCTTTAAATAGTTTACTTAAGTGGGTTCATTAGATGTTTTTAAGTTTTATGACATTTTCTTATATCCTATGTTACATGTTGTTTATTATGTAAAACCTGAAAAATAGTGGCCATAGCGTACATGCTAAACTAAAATTATCATTTACAACCTCAAAATTTCATTTACCTTAATTAATTTTTGTTTTGGTAGTTCCTATGCATGATTACTATGTTGATTTCATTTATTTTTTATTTTATAGATTGGGTATTTGGGAATTGAGAGTGTTGTGAGGGGGAGGGGAGGGTCCATATGATCTTCCACCTTCACATGGTTGGCCTTGTTCAGTAGAGAATATATTATTCTCGAAACCAAGAGAAGTGCATTCATCATTATACCATCATCGTAAATGTCATCATTGTTCATTGCAGTCATAGTATTGCAACAACGATGTGGGGATGTGTATCTTGAACGAATCTAAAAGGAAACAACTAAAATAAATTGTACTAGGGGTATACATGGGAAGAGTGACTTGTGAATGGGGCCAACGTTAATTTTTTTCAAATTTTTTATGTCTGCATTGAAATTTTCCATGGATAGACGGTTCACATGCCTTGACAATATGGGATGGTTTCCAGACTCAAAAATCACTCACACAACCACTCTATATATTTGATCTTGTCCTCATTTCATTTGAATTTTCTTGGATTAATGTGATGCATGGAACTCCCAACATACCCACTGTCATGGGTGTTCTCTTTATATTCATCATTTGTGTTGTTCAAAACAAACATCATGCCAATTAGGCCCATGATTTTCGTTAGGGAAAGAGGAAGGCGATAGATGAGATTCTGTATTTAAATAATCATTTTGTACTAATATTCTTTATGGATCAAAAAAGTAATTAGATGAGAGAAAAAAATAAAGACAAGAAATAAGTGATATTGAATCTTGTGCGATTAATCAAGTACTTCTTTATCGATGTTATTGCATGCCCTTGTAGTACTAGAAGCCAGGATGTGCGTCTCGAATGAATTTTAAATGAAAAGCTAAAAGACATTGTACTAGGGCTAGACATGGGTAAGAGTGACCTGTGAATGAGGCCAACATTGAAAATTTTTCAAATTGTTTCTGTATGCATTGAAATTTTACATGGATAGACTGTTTGCATGACTTGCCGATATGGGAGGGTTTCCAGACTCAAATATCACTCACTTACCCACTCTATATATTGACCGATCTCATCCTCATTTCATTTAAATTTTCTCATATTAATGCAATGCATGGAACTCCCAACATACCCATTGTCATGGTCCTGCTCCTTATATTCATCACATGTGTCGTTCAAAACTAGCATCATGCCAATTAGGCCCATGATTTTGGTCATGGAAATAAGAAGGTGGTATATGAGATTTAAAATTTAAATAATTATTTTGTACTAATATTCTTTATGGAGAAAAAAAGTACTTAGATGAGAGAAAAAAACAAAGACAAGAAATAATTGATATTGAAGCTTGTGCAATTAATCAAGTAATTATTTATTGACACTATTGTATTCCCTTGCAATACTACATGAGGGGATGTGCATCTCGAACGAATTTTAAAGGAAACAACTAAAACACATTGTACTAGGGATAGACATGGGAAATAATGGCATGTGAATGGGGCATGTTATCACACAATCTATACTATCCCAAAGCCTAAAGGCAAGTAGGCCTAGATTGGCATAACACAGAGGTAGTCATATCACTGTCACCCTAATAGGATACCTCTTTTTATTTAGGAGGAGAAGAAATTCACTCCAAGGGAAATGTCCCAAGACCTATTTGGTTGATGGAGGGTAAAACGATCAGCTAAAACCCACCCCTCTATCTAGGCCATGCAAGGAAAGAAATCACTTGGTAAAGTTCAAAGGGGAAAAAAGAAATGGAAATTAATAGTACCTTCCCTTTACCAATGAAACAACAAACTTTAACAATAACCAATGATATCAATGTTTCAAATTAGTGAATTCAAGATAGAAATATGTGCTACTAAAGACAAGCAAAGATGAAATTATAGCAACAACAATGTATCCAGAAATTGCAAGTTATGATGACAAGAATGATATAAAGACTTTACAATTTGATAATACTTTGTCACTTACAATTTCAATATAAAAAAAATCAGTAAGTGACTTCAATGGGCTGTTAAAATAATTGTAACAACAGTAAAATAAATAATGATCAAAGAAGCAAAACCACTTCAGAAAAGTATATAAATTACGCAATTAAACAAACACTTTAGCATACATTGATAGTAGCTTGCCTAGTACAAGTGTTGGTGGTTTTATGGATAGTTTAAGGGTTTTTAAGGGGCTTCAATGATGGTTGTAACAATAGTTACAATAACATAAACAACCTTAAACAACTTCAGAATTTTGCATCTAGAACAATAACAAAAGGAAGGCTAAAGCCTTGGGATGATAACACCTAGGCTAGTGCAAATTTTTGGGTTAGTTTTAGAGGTTAGTATGTTGATTATAATTTCTAAATAAAGGTTGTAGTATCAATTATAGCAGAAAAATTATGGTTGTTAGTGTTAGTGAGAGTTTCAAGAAAATAGTTTGAAAGTTTGTTTGATCTCATTCATCCACAAGAGTGTAGAAATTAGTGCCTTTTAGGGGCTTATGGAGTCAATAATAGTAACAATATCACTTGGGAAATAAAATAATGATAATGATTAGATAAGGGAAGAAGTAAATGAAAGAGGTGTTGGCACTTCAAGCCCTCAAGCCTTTGACCCTTTTAAGGGAGGCTTTTTCTAGAGAATAGGCACTTCTAGGCCCTAGCGTACCTTCCTTCCTTAACATTTTTGAAAGACAATTTAATTGGTGACTAGAAAGAAATTACTAGAGAATTAGCACTTTAGGGCTCCAATAATCACTCCCAAGAAAATTTATAATTGGAAAGATAAAGCTAGTAGAAGAGTTATATGGAGAAAGAATCATTTGTTGTTTCTCCCCTTGGGTTTAAACAAGCAATTTCATAATATTTGACATGAAACAAGTAATTTTACCACAAACATCCATAGAATGAATAAAAATGCATAATTTCTACTTACTTCACCAAGAATAATCAATTCAAGCCCTATTTTAAGACCATTCCACCATGAAAAATAAACAAATACACCACCATAAAGATCTCCCAAGAGATGTGGACTAGTTATTTCAGCCAAAAACCCTTAAAGAAGGATAAACGTTTAGACCACCACTTGTGTGTGATGATTTATGATCAAAATGAATGTCACTTTATGTCTATTTATACCAAAATTATTACCTATAATTATTTTAGGTCAAAATATCAGGGCCGACCTGGCCAGTTTACTCAAAAATTACATTTTTAACAAAATAAATTCAATTTGCATCTAATTAGGCCTCCAAAGGTGACTTCATGCCCTCCTAGGATGACGTTGGCCCTCAAGTCTTGGAAACTAGGAGAAGGAGATGAAATTTTGGGCCTTCAAAGGCCTAAAATTTTCCCACACGTGACAATGACCTCATGAATGCCTCCAAGGTAACAACCCTAATGTTAAGAACCAAATATCAATATAACATAGAAAAACCTCAGAATAAGTACTCAATGCCTTGAAAAAGAGAGAATTTCAAATAATAATCCTCTTCAAGGGGGAAACCTCCTTTTGCCCCACATAAATGTTCAAGTACAAGATGATTCCAAATGAAAATGTCTCCTTGGTATATATAGGAGACTAGGAGGTATAATTACAACTAATAAAATAAAGATGACATAAATAAAATAACATTACTAATGTAATATGCCCCAATTAAGGGGTAATGAGCCAATATTAGGGCTTAACATGCCCCTACGCTTGAGACAAATGTTATATGCAATGCTTGAGTAACTCTAGATGCTTCTGTATAAAAGTCTCATCTTCCCAAGTGGAATCTTCAGTCGGTAGTTTCCTCCATTTAATGAGATACTCTGAAATGGATCTATTCCTCAGTGGGCGAATTCTTGTGTCAGTGATGGATTTAGGCTCTGATATGATTTTTCTTTCCTCGTCAAGTTCTGAAAATATAGTTTGAACTGGTATCTTGTCACCTATAATCTTCTTTAATCATGAAACATGGAAAACTGGGTGTACTTGTGAAGATGCAGGAAACTCCAATTTGTATGCCATAGTACCAATCTTTTGCAACACCATATAAGGTCCATAGTACTTTGGTGATAATTTATTATCCTTCTTAGCTTGCTTGAGGGACATCTGTTTATATGGTTGTAGTCTTAGAAACACCCAATCCCCTACTTCAAAACTTATTTCACTACAATGTTGATCTGCTTGTTGTTTCATGCGATTTTGTGCCATGGTCAGGTTGTCCTTTAAGACTTGGAGAACTTGTTGTTGATGCTCGATGTGATATTCCAATGCTTGAACCTTATATTTTTCTTTTATAGAAGAAGTGATGGAAGGAGGGTGGTATCCATAGAGTTCCATAAAGGGTGTCATTTTTGTTATAGTATGAAACGAAGTGTTATACCACCATTCTACCAAGGGTAACCATTTGAACCATTTTGTTTGTTTATCAGAGACAAATCAATGAAGGTAGCCTTCCAGACATTTGTTCACTATATCAGTTTGTCCATCATATTGAGGATGATAGGATGAGCTATGAGCCAATTGAGTACCCAAACAAGAAAATAATTATGTCCAAAAATTTCCAGTGAAGATGG
>SNQJ01S0055837.1:31370-44205 GCA_010110895.2 Picea sitchensis
TTCTTCTACGTTTTCATCTTGAGATGGTTCTTGTTTTTGTTCTTCTTCCTCTTCAAAATCTATGTAGAATAATTTCTTCTCACCACACTTATGTCCCTTACTGTACTTGTTATCACAATTAAAGCATAAACCTTTTTCTTTTCTTTCCTCCAATTGTTGAGGTGTCAACCTTGTAGGTTGAGGTGTTTTAGAAGGGGCATTGTTCTCTCTATAGATGTTAGGATTGGTCCTTCTAGTAGCCATAGCCATATTTTTACTTTCAACATTTCTTGCCACCTTAAATGCATTCTCCAATGATTTTGGTTTCCAAAGGCAAACCTCATGTTGAATGTTATCCTTTAAAGTTCCTATGAATACATCAATCAAGTGCTCATCTGGAATATTTTTTACGTTTATATTCAATCTTTGGAAGTTATCAATGTGCTCGGTAACTAAACCCTTTTGCTTGAGATTTATCAATTGGATAAATAAGGTATTGCTCCTTGTATCCTCATAGTGTGCTATCATTTTTTCCGTGAAAATTGTCTAAGTGACGAGTGATTTGCGAGAACAAAGCGATCGATACCATAAAAATTGATTGGGTTCTAAATATAAAGAAGCAATTCGTACCTTTTGAGTATGTGGCATATTATGTAGATCAAATAATTTCTCCATCTAAAGTATCCATGTGATTAGGTCCTTGCCATCAAACTTCCTCATATCGATCTTAGGAACATGGTTGGTCTTCAACCCAAAGTTGGAGTTTCTCCTTTCTTGATTTACCTTCCTTGTTTCCTCATCATGAATTTCATGGGATACATTTCCACTTTCAGGTGTCCTCTCTATTATGAAATTTTTCAATCCTTCCATGATCTCCCCTTTTAAACCATCCATCTTAGTATCCAACTTAACTTCCATTGAAACCATCATCTCTTGTAGTTCATCTTTGCTTACTGTCTTCTTTTGTAAATCATTTATATCCCTACGCATTTCTTCACCTTTATCAAGAGTCCAAGTAGGATTGTCTGTAGGCTTATTTGGTGTAGAAGTTCCCTTTCTTGGTGGCATGTTGGCCAAATATCACTTTAAACCTTGATTTTGAGGTGGTTCTGCTAGACAATCTTCCTTTTATTGTATCTCCACAATTTTGGCCCTTTTGAGTATGAAATTTTATTTTTTGTAGGTCTCTAATTTTATTTTATTTTCTTCTCTTCAATGTCATAAGTCTGATAAAAATTGGATGTGCCAAGTGGAATTTACGGTAACTTCCTTGCAACTTGCTGATTTTTGGCCTTTCTAGGAGATCTCACTTGTATAGCGTGCCCCCGCTCAAAATAATTGATATAAAATTATGAAACTCGTACCGGAACTACTACGGGCTGTCCGATATCCAATTCAAGTAGCCTCACTCACTTTGGATACTCTAGGAAGAATTTATGCTTGTTTTACCCAGAACACCTTCTTGCGACTAGTCAATAGGAATAGTCAGATACCCTATCTTCCATAGGGTGTATCTACAAATTTAAGATGACACAGAAGCTTAAATTTCTACCACATATACCTTACTAATTTATAAGAATATCCTCTGGAGTTCAGGGTCTGAAACATTACAGAAAAATTTTCATAGAAAAAATTCCGCAATGAACCAATTCAGGATGATTCCAGAACCCTATCTTACAAAGGTTGTATCTTTGAAAGTATAAGACCTTGGGAGATAAAATTTTAAACCAACGTACCTTGATCTGTCTACTAAATATAATCCAAGTTGTTCCTTCTTAATAGTTGTAGAAAAAAAATTATAGCAAAAATTCCATGGTGTCTCAGATGTAGCAGGGAAACCCCAAGACCTTGAGCTCTGATACCATATGTTAAGAACCAAATATCAATATAGCATAAAAAAACCTCATAATAAGTACTCAACACCTTGAAAAATAGAGAATTTTAGATAATAAGCCTCTTCGAGGGGAAAACCTTCTTTTACCCCACATAAATGTTCAAGTACAAGATGATTCCAAATGAAAATGTCTCCTTGGTATATATAGGAGACTAGGAGGTGTAATTACAACTAATGAAATAAAGCCAACATAAATAAAATAACATTACTAATGTAATATGCCCCAATTAAGGGGTAATGAGCCAATATTAGGGCTTAACACCTAATTGACAATTGACATATAGGGATGCAGAGGTGACGTCAAAGGCCTCCCAAGGACAAATTTCAGGTGGGAGGAGAATGAGACCTCAGGTCTAGGTCTTCCACAGTGCCTCCAAAGGAAACATCCTTCCTTCATCTGGTGCAAGCCTTCAGTCTCTTCTTACCCCTGGCTAAGGCTTCAACATCCATATGTGGGCTTTGAGCCCCCATGAAGGTCTAAGCTAATCATTCCCTCATGTGTACTTGTCCACCGGGAAAGGTCCCGTAGAAACAACAAGTACGCACTCCAGGGGTTCATAAGTCACAAGGATCATAAAATGTAAATTAAATCTAATAATTAAATTACCCAAACATGTGCATCAAATCCCCCTTAACCCCAAACAAATTCTCAAAGACGTTATGAAATTTGACAAGTTAGGTTTGGAGAGGGTTTGAGGGTGTCCTATTGGGATAACCTCTCTTAAGTTTGGGTTTTTTCCTAGGTGGAGTCTAGTCCAAGTCATGTAAGTGTATGAGGTGGCATGGGGTAAATATTTGGGCATGGGGTGCATGTTATAACATGGAAATATAGAGTCTTAACTATCAATTCCTTTATGGACGATGAGTTGCACCTTATCATGAACGCAATTATTTCCTATCCCATTCATTTCCTTTTATTCATAGATTCATTTCTTTTGATATTTTTCTCTTGTGCTTCAAGGGAATAGTTTATGGCAACTATCTTGTCTTGATGAACATAGGTGACAACATTATCTGTAAACATTTCACGTAAATGAGAAGGTTGGTTCGTAATGAGACCCCCTTTCTCTTGGCTATGCCACCAAGACCCACTACCCTGGTTTGGTGACAATATGGGTGGTAATTTCATACCACTACATTTCCATGGTCATAATAGGTTGGCTTGTGATGATACCTCCTATCCATCAACTAATACCTTGAGTGTTTATGTTATCTTGTAGGTCCCCTTTTCTTACTCATAATTATTTCACTGATTTCTCAGGGATGCTTGGGTGAAGCGTCTCAAAGTTTTTAGATTTTGGTTTTAACTCTTGCCAGATACTTTTATCATCTGGGCCTTTAGCCCCTTCTTCCCACGAGGAAAGGTACAACCCTTCATAGTGTATCCAATCTCAATGAAAAAAATGGAAAGGGGAGATGGAAGGAATAAAGATGGAAAGTGGTAAGTATGGAGGGAATGGATGATGACTCTTCAAATATCCACCTAGTAGCAACCCATCCTAAAAGGAAATCAACTTACTAGGGAATTGTTTCATGCTTCCAAGTTTCAATGAGGAAAATAGCATAATTTACAAGTAAATGTCATGAAATGAAGAAGGATTCAAACAAAATTTTTAAGTTCTTAAAAAATTAGAGTGATACATACCATGATACCTGGAATCATTACCTCATGGAGAAAGAATCACTGCTAATTTAGGACCAGGATGGTGTGATCGATACTGCTGCTGGTGGTATGTGGACTGCACTAAAGAAAATAGGGGCCCTCCGAGGCCATGGTTAAGTCATCTAGATCTCGGTACTCCATGTATAGGATATATGGACCTCAAGACATGATCTCCTTAGTTATCCCTAGGCTAGGGTATAACATATGGCTCCAACTCAGGGACATTCTCACCGTAGAGCACATGGGAACCTTAACATTTCTGGTATGACCTATGCCTACTAAATATCAACAAAATATATTAGTAATCCCTAGGGTGGTGATATCACCCCTTTTCCATATATGATAAAATAAAACCATCTCTAGTCTAACATATGATTTTGAGAATACATTTATACATAATGAATCAAGACACTATAAAAAATGAAAATACAACTATGCTAACATGATATGCAATGGTATGTACAATGGATTCTCTTACCTACCTATCCTAACTTACCTGTGCTTACCTATGAAATGCTAAGTATAAGCATACAACCAATACAACCATGATACTAATGCATCATAAGACTTTCCTCTATGATTCATCATAAACCAAAACAATGAAAAGTTAAACAACAAATAAACATGAGTTAGAGCATGCATCATATCATATTAAGTCATAAAGTCTACCTCATGGATATGGGATAGAGGGAAAAAATCATGCCAAGTCACCCTTCTAGAAACATGATCAATCCATATCAGAAAAGGATCGTGAGAGGTCAAGGACTGAAAGGGATGGATAAAAGGGTTTGAGGGTTGACTACCTTGGAATTCATCACTCCCTAGGGTTTGATAAGGGATTAAAAAGAACTTAGAGGGAAACTGCCAACTTCTCAGAGGAAAGATGAAATATTGAGATAATAAATTTCTCAAGGAATTCAACCTCCCATTGAATTATAATGGAATTTTTTTCCCTAAAGAAGAAATGAAACAAGAGACATGTTCCCCAACTGCATCCTTAGTGACATAAATAGGTAAAGTAATCAAAGGTAGTTTGACAACCTTGTCACAAGTATCCTGCTTCAGGAAAGCAATGTCCTTGCCTTTATCCAAATTTGAGCACAACGACGGCTGATAATATTATTCATAGAATAAATCCAAGTTATAAAAGTAATACTCATCAAAATCCCTAAGGTATGACCGAAAAACATCAGGAGAACATTGCATTGGGTCATCCTTGGGTGCTTGGAAAATTTTTGTAATTATATCATCATCTTGTTTCAAAACGTCAAATTATTTAGGAACATCATATGATTGTTGTAAAGACAACATTAAAATATATCATTCCATATCATAAAGGGGATCCTCATCAAAACCAATCACATCCCACTTACATCTTCCAACATGTATGAACTCATCAATATTATCAAACATGTCACTACCTTTATCATAACAAGAAGGATTTGATGCATCCAAGGGATCCTCTAATACTTATTCACTTTCCAAATCATAAAATAAAGCATCATCAAAATTTTGGAAAGGGAAATAACTTACCATTTTCACTTCTTGTTGTGAGGAGTGTCAAAGGCTTGGATGACTTCATCAAATGGAAAAACATCCAGTACATCATCCCCAAGACTCGTATCTTTAATAATCTTTTTTCCTTCATCAGAAAGTGAAGGACCTAGCTCCTCCAAGGGTTCCTTTACTTATTCACCTTCTGAATCATAGAACAAAGTGTCATAAAAAACATGGAAAGTAAAATGATTCACCTCATTCTCTTTGCCTCATGCAGGAAATATAGGATCTTGGAGAGCTTCATCAAAAGGAGGAGCGAATATTAGTGCTTCACCCTCATAACTCACTTCTTCAGTCAAGTATTTACTGCATTATGTTGAATCATGGGAAAAATATTTATCCTCTTCAAGGGGTTCACAACTTTATTCACAAATCTCTCCTTTTGTATCATAGGGTTCTTGGTATTGAGTATGGTACACATCCCTAGGATATTCCAGAATCTCAGTGGTGAAATCCCTCGTCCTTTAGGGCTATTGCATGATTTGGAAAGGAATATTTATATTTCTCGCATTGTGTTTTCACAAAATCAATAAACCTACTGATGAGGTCTATGAAAGATGATATACCCTTATCCTCACAAAAACCTTTAATCAAATCTTTCAAAAAATACGACAGGGAAAGTATGAACAATTTTACCAGAACATCCAACCCTTCAAATTCTATCTCACTTATATACTTCAAGAATTCTACAATGTGAGTAGTTGGGAGGCCTTCAAATCTTGGAGAGTTGTTTAACCATTTTATATGAAAATAATGTGGGTGTCCTTGAAAAATTTCAAAATCAATTGTCAGATACACTTGTTCCCATGGCCCCATGATCCCATATCTTGGAAATATCACAAAGTTGAGAGTAAGGTGTCACCTTGGAAAAGGTCAGTGGAGTCACCATATAAACTCTTAAGGATTATCAAAGTGAGTGAGTGAATCACCCTCAATGGAGTCTCCAGGTAAGATTTATAAAGTGAATTCTTTGAGAACATGCTTACCGAAAAAGTGTTGTTGAGGAAAATTGACACAGTGTTCCCCGACAACGGTGCCAAAAATGTTATCGCACAATCTATACTTGCCCAAAGCCTAAAGGAAAGTAGGCCTAGATTAACATAGCACAGAGGTAGTCCTATCACTGTCACCCCAATAGGATACCTCTTTCTATTTATAAGGAGAATAAATTCACTCCAAGGGGGACGTCTGAAGACCTAGTTGGTTGATGGAGGGTAAAAATATCAGGTAAAACCCACCCCTCTCTCTAGGTCACGCAAGGAATGAAATCACTTGGTAAAGGTCAAAGGGGAAAAAGGAAATGGAAATTAATGGTACATGCCCTTGACCAATGAAAAAACAAAATTTAACAATAACCAATGATATCAATGTTTCAAATTAGTGACTTCAAGATAGAAATATGTGGTACTAAAGACAACCAAAGATAAAATTATAGCAGCAACAATGTATCTAGAAATTGTAAGTTATGATGACAAGAATGATATAAAGACTTTACAATTTGATAATACTTTTTCACTTACAATTTCAATATCAAAACAAGTCAATAAGTGACTTCAATGGGATGTCAAAAGACTTGTAACAACAGTAAAATAAATAATGATCAAAGAAGCAAAACCACTTCAGAAAAGCACATAAATTAGGCAATTAAACAAACACTTTAGCATATATTGATAGCAACTTTCCTAGTACAAGTGTTGGTGGTTTTATGGATAGTTTTAGGGATGTTAAGGGGCTGGAATGATGGCTGTAATAGTAGTTACAACAGCATCATCAACCTTAAACAAATTCATAATTTTTCACCTAGAACAATAGCAAAAGGAAGGCTAAAGCCTTGGGATGATAACACCTAGGCGAGTGCAAATATTAGGGTTAGTTTTAGAGGTTAGTATGTTGATTAGAGATACTAAATAAAGGTTGTAGCAGAAATTTTAGTAGGAGAAGTATGTTTTTTAGTGTTAGTAAGAGTTTCAAGAAAATAGTTTGAAATTTTGTTTGATCTCATTCATCCACAAGAGTGTAGAAATCAGTCCCTTTTGGAGGCTTATGGAGTCGATAATAGTAACAATATCACTTGGGAAATAAAATAATGATAATTCTTAGCTAAGGGAAGAAGTAAATGCAAGAGGTGTTTTCACTTCAAGGAATCAATCATTTGACCCTTTTAAGGGAGGTTTTGCTAGAGAGTAGGCACTTCTAGGCCCTAACATACCTTCGTTTCTTGGATTTTTTGAAAGACAATTTAATTGGTGACTAGAAAAAAATTACTACAGAGCTATCACTTTAGGGCTCTAATAATCACTCCCAAGAAAATGTATAATTGGAAATATCAAGCTAGTAGAAGAGTTATAGGGAGAAATAAGCATTTGTTGTTTCTCCCCTAGGGTTTAAACAAGAAATTTTATAATATTAGACTTGAAACAAGTAAATTTTACCACAAACATCCATAACATGAATAAAAATGCATATTTTCTACTTAATTCACCAAGAATAATCAAGTCAAACCCTAGTTGAAGACCATTCCACCATGCAAAATTCCAAAATACACCACCATAAATCTTTCCCAAGAGATGTGCACCATTTATTTAAGCCAATAACCCTTAAAGAGGGAGAAAATTTCATACCACCACCTGTGTGTGATGAGTTATGATCAAAATGAATGTCACTTTATGTCTATTTATACCAAAATTGTGAGCTTTAATTATTTTAGTTCAAACTATCAGGGCCAACCTAGCGAGTTTACTCAAAATTACATTTTTACCAAAATAAATTCAATTTGCATCTAATTACGCCTCCAAAGGTGTTGTTATGCCCTCCTAAGATGACGTTGGGCTTCAAGTGTGGGATGCTCGACAAAGGAGATGAAACATTGGGCCTCCAAAGGACTAAAATTTTCCCACACATGGAAATGTCCTCACACTACTACACATTGGAAAAATTGGGATGATCTAACTACAATGTTATGGAAAAAATTGGCCATGCTGTCGAAAAATAGAGGAATTTTTTTTTTCTCCATACTGCTTGATATCGTCACACTTGTGACGTAATTTTAAAATTGTTGCAAGAGAGATGACATTCAAAAGATGTCTATCTTGCAATGACATCAAATGTGTGTAGCACTTGCGATGGTGTGGCCATTAGGTTCCCCCCCCAATGGTCACCTGCTATTTGATAAAGTCAACATTGACTTGGTGAACAGTCGTCGGAATTGTGACGTTCTTTCCATTGCACTTGCGACGGTGTGGACACTAGGTTTATGGTCACCCACTATTTGAAAAAGTCAACATTTACTTGGTCAACTATCATCGAAATTGCGACATTATAAAATATATAAATATGTTTCATTTTACGGATGTTGCGACAAGTTTGCTATAACAATGACAATTCAAAAAAGGTATAAGGTCTTATTGGCGAACAAAAAACATGTTTTTTTCATATGTTATAATAGAAAAATATAATATATATTCTATTATACACCACTCAATTTTGTAAGATAATTATTAGTATATGTCTATGGGGAAGAATGTCAGAAGACATTAGAGGTGGTAAAAAAATTAAAGAGGGTTAAAAGGGTGATGGTGAATGCTATTTCCATTGCAAAACATTTTGTTCTAGACGACCCAAAATAGTTTTAATAGCAACAGCTAAAAAACATTGTAGAAAATATGGGCACATGGATGGGGGATCAAATGAATATCGTCCCATGGTAATTATATATATATATATATATTCATTATTTTTTTAAATATTGATTGTATTCTCAAAATTTTATATTGCTTTATACATGCACTAATTTTTCATGATTGTTTGTAATTATAAAGCTAGATTTCCCCCCTAACTTTCTGCAGAAAGCACCAAGTAGTAGAAGAAATGATGTTGTACAAGATGAGGAACATGAAGAAGATAATGAAGATCAAGTTAATGGTCCCATGGAAGTAGATGACAATAATAACATAGTTCAAGATGATGGGACAAATAAATTGATCCAAGATTTATTTGGTCATCCAGATGAGGATCATGGGGACAATAGTGATGGTATTTATGATGAACCTCTTCTTGAAAAGGAAAATAAATGACTTTAAAAAGGGTCAAGAGAAAATATTATCTCCACTACATTGATGTTGGTGAACTTAAAGTTTACGAATCTTGTGTCGAACACTTGTATGACGTAGATCCTAATGTATGTAATACATTTCATCACATATACATAAAGGTTGAGTTTTCCCAAAAAAAATTTGTGTTAATTAATGTGTAAAATAAAAATGTAATATTTACAATTACTATTATTCACATTAACTAGTTAATTTTTATGTTTTATATTGTTAAGTGAATTTTTGTTACCCTCGTCAAATATTTTACCTTGCACATATCAAGATTTGCATGCCATTATGAAAGACATTGGAATGGAGTATCAAAGTATAGATGCATGTCCTAATGATCATATTATATTTATGGACAACATGCGTCGAAAACAAATTACCAGTATGTGGTATCAGTAGATATCGAACCGATCAAGTAACGAAAATGGCTCCTCGAAAGGTTCTTCGAAATATTCCCATAATTCCACATTTGCAGCAATTGTTCAGGAGCCAAAGAATAGCACAATCTGTGTATTACCATGCACAAAAGAGAATTGAATATGGCGTTCTTCGAATGCCTGTAGATGGTTATGCATTTAAGGAAATTTCTGCAAAATGGCCAAAATTTACAGATGAACCTCGTAATGTTAGGATTTAATTAAAAACTAGCAATGTTAATCCATTTGGAGAGCTTTGGTCTATTTACTCAATGTGGCCTATTTTTTTTATGAACAATAACATTCCTCCTTGGATGTCAATAAAGAGGGATCACATAATGTTGACAATGATTGTTCTAAGTATTTGTCTACATTAATTTTTCAAATGTAAATTTTTTATTTTTCTCTTTTTTTTATACAATATCTTTTATTTATTTATTTACGTATGTATACATACCATGGTAGTAATTTCGTGTAATTTCAAACAATTAAGTAAGTACCAAGTTAAAGATATGAATGTGTATATCGAGCCTCTTATCGATGAGCTACTAAATTTATGGTAGGGCATCACTATGTATGACATCTGTAAACCAATTGGGCAGAAGAGATTTCAATGTCGTGGAATACTTTTATGGACAATTCATGATGCCCCAAGACTAACACATTTTTGTGGTATGTAACATTTCATATTGCATGCTTGAATAATATATAATTAATTGAATATATTATGCATGTTGTTTAAATAATCCTTTCGTATATTAATAATTCACATTAATCCATCTATTGCAGGTCTTCAAACAAAGGGTAAATTTGCATGTCCAGTTTATGGTCCTAAGATGAAATCTCGTCGATCAAAAATTTTAGGAAAGGAGGTGTTTGATGAGTATAGAAACTTCCTCTCTAAGAACCATAAGTATCGTACTACTGAAAAAGATCTTTTCAATGGGAAACAAGAGACTGGACCAAAACCAAAAATAATGACATCTCTCCTATGTAAGTTGGAATATGACAGAAATAATCCTCGAGGTACGCATAATTTTTTTTTATGTATCGTAAATGGAATCATGTTTTGAAATTTTATTTTAATTATTCAATTTATTTTACCACATTTGATAAATAGTGTTCTAATTTTGTTTATGCTTCATCAATGTCGTCGTCGTGAAGGTNTTTCAATGGGAAACAAGAGACTGGACCAAAACCAAAAATAATGACATCTCTCCTATGTAAGTTGGAATATGACAGAAATAATCCTTGAGGTACGCATAATTTTTTTTTATGTATCGTAAATGGAATCATGTTTTGAAATTTTATTTTAATTATTCAATTTATTTTACCACATTTGATAAATAGTGTTCTAATTTTGTTTATGCTTCATCAATGTCGTCGTCGTGAAGGTAGTAATAATGGGATTCCACGAGGAATGAACTTTTATCCCACTAAATTCATGAGGTTTCCTTACTATGAGGAGCTAAAAATAGTTCATTTGTTTGATATAATTCATATCGGAAAGAATGTGACATAAACATTATGGCGAATCATAGATGGCAGGAGGGATAAATAAAAAATTGTCAAATTTTGTAATGAAATTCAAGAAGCCAATCATGAAATTCAATGTGTGATCCAGTCAAATAGCGATGGAGACCAAAATAACCTTCCATGGTTATTAACAGAGCATCAAAGCAATGGTGTAAAAGAGGTCATTCAAAGAATTAAATTTCCCATAGGTTTTTTTTCAAACATAAAAAATATCTTAACGAAGAAAGGTGAATTTGGTGGGGTAAAAACACATGATTGGAATACCTTCATTAAGGTAATTAATAATTTTAGTATTCATATTTATATATTGGTCGTATACATTTTTTGTGATCTTTTTCTTCTAGTTTTGGAACAAGTAAAGATTCATTTTTATTATTACAATATATTCTACCTCTATCTCTCCCAAATGAATTTAAAAACAACATCAAACAAGTTATATATGTTCTTGTAAAATACATGAGGTAAGTAACTGCAATATATATGCAAGAAAAAAAAATCAAATTTTTGTTGTACTTAATGACATGTGTTTTAGTTGTAATGTAATATGTATTATATTTTGTTGAAACATGTTATTTTCTTGTGTCATGATCTGTATATGGTTGTCATTGAAAGAAATCCATGAAGATGATATAAAGTATTGGAAGAGAGAAATTACTCAGCTAATGTGTGAAATGCAGAAGTATCTACCTCTAGCATTTTTCAATGCACAAGAACACTACCTCATATACCAAGTTGAAGAGATTGAAATGTGTGGACCTGTACACAGAAGGTCAATGTGGATGGTGGAGAGGCACTTGAAATCATTTAAGGCTTTAGTTAGACAAAGAGCACATCCTGAGGGTTCTATGGTGGAGGGATATATGGTATATAAATCCATGGTTTATATTATTCAGTATCTTCCTAAATTAGCAGTGTAAGCTATGCATGCAGTGGAATACATTTGAGATGTGAACTCCATCAAAATATTTGAAGGGGAGCAGTTGTTGGGGAAAGGTACAATGAAGAAAGTGAGAGGTAATATTTAAATTGTGGATATTTGTAATAAATATAATTTTTTCATTTTTTTGTGTATATGATCATACTCATTTAATATTTATTCTTTCATCATTTATTAATATTTACCACGATTATAACTAATATTTAATATTGGTGAATTGTGATTTTTTGATCGATCATTTGCTCAAGATTGGGATGCACTACATTTGTACATTGCAAAAAATATTGACTAGATGAAGTTATGTATTGATAAATGTAAACAACATCATGGAGGTAAGTTATCATGGAAATAACTATTTGAATTGGTTATAGAATCTCATCATAATGGAGATTTCGATGTTACATAGAGGGAAATAGATTTAGCATATTGTTTGAAATATGGAAAGGCAAGAACATTCACCCATTTTATTCAGTTATTTTATATTATATTAATGTGACTGTAGGTGTGCTTTTTTCATATTCTACTTTCCAATTTATATAAATTTATTTATTATTAATTGACAATGCATATTTTACATGTTTGTCATATTGTAGTTGAAACACCACAATGCTATGTGGTGCAATGGTCATAAATTTTGCATCAAACAATTGGATGAAACTAGAAAAACTTCTGATAGTGGGATAACTGCAGTATTCCAGGTCACTGATGTTTCCTCTAGGAGTGACAAACTTCCTCAAGAATATGAATATAGATACT
>SNQJ01S0055837.1:61852-81160 GCA_010110895.2 Picea sitchensis
GACTAAAATATTCGCCAAAAAATTATATATACATTTTATATTATTGATAAAATAGCCCTCAATTTTTCCTATGTATCATGGGGATTCGCCCATTTATTATACATATAAATTTAGGGGGGGTTCTTAAAATCACCCCTGATCCCATGGTTTTCATATTCCAAATATGCACTAAAATATTGGTTGTAACTGTTAGAAAAACAGGACCGCGGAGCAATAAAATAAAACAAATGCAGAAACAAAACATAGAAGACACACAATACAAGAGAGACACAGATTTACGTGGTTCACCCAGTGTGGGCTACGTTCACCAGAGAAATTGCTAGGTCCTTCCTTTATTATTATCCAGCAAATGAAGGGATACAACCTGCAGCAAAACCCACTGTAACTTCCTCTTCTTTCTCTCACATTCTCCTCTCTCAGAATACAATATTCACCACCATCCATAGCCACAATACATTTCCCTCATAAAAGAGGGTTTCCTTCTAGGGAAAAAAACTCTAACATAATCTCTACTGTTAGATCTGCGACCTTATAATGAATGGTCCAGATTTACAATGAAATTACAATATACTTTTACAAGGAAATTTTTGCTTCGGGGGCTTTTCCCCCGAACCCCCATCAAGGGACACTTCCCCTGAACCCCCACTTTCCCCTAGACCCCCCAGCTGGGGGGATAGGCCCCCCGGACCCTGCATAGGGGGTACCCCCCCCTGCACTCCCCCGCATGGAAGAGTGTACATACTTCTGGGGTTTAAATACTTCATGGGGTATAAACACGGCTGAAAGAAAGGACCTCTAAATTAGGAAGATAATCAGGCTCCACAACCAACAGTAACCTATGTTTGTGACTGATCCTCTCTTTCGATTCCCTCAACTAGCCAGTTTCATTACTTGGAGAAATCTATTTATATCATTGTTTGGGAAGATATGGAGGGTGGTAAGGGATTCACAAAGTAAATTGGAATTTTTGTTGCATGTTGAGGGTCTATATGGAAATCCTCGTAATACACATCCAACCTCAAGGTTTTGTACACCAAATGGATTATTAGAGTACTATAAGAAAACAAGGCCTTGAAGGTGTTTTTGCATAATTTCATTTGTCAACCATCCTTTGGGCATGAAGTCATTTGAGCCTACATTGTAAGATCGTATTGTCACATAGACCATGGTTAAAGTTAAATGGAACTTTATTTATCAAATCATTTGGAAGGTTTGGGAGACTATCAAACCATTTTTGAAATACAAAGTTTCATATTTGGTTTGTCTTTTAATGAACATTCCTTATGGTGCATCCTTTGCACGAAGGAAAAACCTTCATTTAGACAACCTATTTCTCAACCCTAAGAGGCATTAACATGATTAGAGATTTTTTTTTCTCTGAGACTTGGGACAATATTATGTAATATTAGATAATATGTAACTAATATAATATTATAAATTATATTATATATAATTTATAAATTATATATTATAATTTATAATATTTAATTTATAAATTATATATATTATATAATTTATAAATTATATATATTATATAATATATAAATTATATTATATATAACTATATAAAAAAATATACAAAATGAAAACAAATAACAAAACATAAGTTTGAAAACAAAAAACAAAAAATACATTTGAACCTACGCAAGCTAGGAGGAGAAGGAGTTCAGGGAAAAGAGGAGGTAGGTCACGCGAGCTAGGAGAAGGAGAGGAGATCAAGGTAGAGAGGAGGGCAGACAGGGGAGGAGAAGGAGAAGGAGGTCAAGGGAAGAGAGGAGGGAACGCAAGGAGAAGAATAAGGAGAATGAGGTTGAGGGTAGAGAGGAGGGCACACAAAGGAGGAGAAGGAGGTGGACCCATGCATACGGAGAAGGAGAAGAACGTCAAGGGAAGAGAGAATGGCATGTGAAGGAGGAAAAGGAGGTTGACATGTGCGAGAGGAGTAGGAGAAGGAGGTCAGGTGGAGAGAGGAGGGAATACAAGGAGAAGTTCAATATTGAGGGCATGCCAGATAGAGGAGGAGGAGGGAATGCCATTTGAACATGCGTGCGAGGAGAAGGAGGTCGACAATCAATTCAACATGGTATTATTTATCTTCTTTTAGGTCTTCTGGTATTTTTATCTTGAAACATTCCATGAACATGTTCACATTCTCCATTTTATATTTCAATCTTGGGGTCATTAGTATCCCATTTATTACTATAAATTCCCAAGGTTTTTCCACATATCTTACAAACCACTACTAAAATAGAGGTAACCTAACACCATTAATGAAGAAAAACAAATAAACGACAATGAGAGAGTTGTGACTGTATGTCAACTATTTTTTCCCTTTAAAAAAACTTCATTGAGGTGCAAGGGAGAAATGTGTCTGTGAGAAAAGACCAAACATCTAGCCCCCACATGCATTCAATAATGTGTGTGGGATAAACACATCCTCAAAACCAAAAAAAAATCACAAGAGGATACCTAAAACCCTAGTATCATTCTTAGAGCTTTATGTAAAGGTTTTGAGCCAACACCTTAGGCCTATGAGCCACTACCAAAATAATTGGCACCCAACACAATTGATGAGGTAAAAAAAAAACTACAATTCAATTCTATTATTTCAATCCTTAAAGATTATGCTCACCAGCCCCATCAATATATCTTTTGTGTTGCACAAAACTATAGTAGTCAAGATCTTGATCCTCATGGACTAGAGAAAATTTATCCATATCAATCAAGGAAAGATATATTCTACTCAAGAGTGCTCACTACCACCAAATTTGCTCAAACCACATAATACTAATATGCCAAAGGGATGATATTATAATACTCCAAAGGGGGTCTGATGTTTGTCGTTCTCCCGACAATATTCCCCAAACATCTATCCCCCACATACATTAAATAAGGTGTGTGGGATAAACACACCCTCAAAACAACAAAAAATTCACAAGAAGCTACCTAAAACCTTAGTATCATGCTTAGAGATTTATGTAAATTCTTTGAGCCAACACCTTAGGCCTATGAGTCACTACCAAAATAAAGTGCACCCAACACCATTGATGAGGTAAAAAAAATAAACTACAATTCAATTCTATTATTTCAATCCTTAAAGATTATGCTCACCATCCCCATAAATATCTCTTTGGTGTTGCAGAAAACTATGGTTGTCAAGATCTTGATCCTCCTGGACTAGAGAAAAATTATCCATAACAATCAAGGAAATCTCGATTCTACTCAAGAGTGCTCACTACCACCAAATTTTCTCAAACCACATAATATCGATATGCCAAAGGGGTGATATACTAATATTCCAAAGGGGGTCCTATGTTTGTCATTCTCCCGACAATATACCCCAAACATTTAGCCCCCACATACATTCAATAAGGTGTGTGGGATAAACACACCCTCAAAACAACAAGAAATTCACAAGAAGCTACCTAAAACTCTAGTATGATGCTTAGAGATTAATTTAAAGTCTTTGATCCAACACCTTAGGCCTATAACCCACTACCAAAAATAACGACAAAGTTTTTTCTCATCAATTCCCATAGATCCATCAACAACTTCAATATTTTTTCAATTTTGGTTGCAATTGTCTCCCTAACCCCCTACAAGGATTTGTATCATTTTTTATTTATTACATTGTTCTTTTCAATGTTTGACGCAAAAACATGTATTCACAACATGTGGGTTCATAATTAAAAAAAAACCTTTATGAATGAATGCAATAAGATATTGGTCAACAAGGTGAATCCCCTGTTATCCTTATGAGTATTTAAGATGTGTATGGTGGTCTCTATAATCATAAAAGTTTACTATGTTAGAAATGATGACATTTGATTCAATGGTGTATATGTGTACTAAGTGAACTATGACATTTGCATGGTATTTTTAAAATTTGGGTCATTTTGCTTCCATCTATCTGGATAATTAGCTCATACTTTTTGTCATTAGCAGTGCACACATAGTAATCTATCAAGAAATTATTTCTTTGCTTAAAACCTCTTTCTCCTTCACATAGCTAGTTTTCATTGAAGTTGAAATTCTTGCATTTCATTTTCCTCTTTCATGGTTTAAATTAGAGTCAAGTTGAACCGCCATCAGTTTCACAACCACTCCTTTGAGTAAAAACAACCTAAAATCAAGCGCTAATTAAAATTTGTCTAGAAACGTTTCTAGGGCTCTTCAAACCCATCTTAGCTTAGGTGTGGAGCTTTGGAATAGAATTGTAAGAATAACTTTCCAAATATGCTAACCAAACATAAATATTTGTGTTAGGGAGTGAAATCTAGTTGCTATATCATTGAATTTGGGAATCCCTTCTAACACAAGGGTCAAGCTAGAGGTCACATTGGGGCCAACATAGTAAACCCTACTTTGTTGGTCTTGGTGTCAACTGTTGACTTTCCCCCCTCTTATTTGGTATATTAGTTGGCACCATAGAGGCCATAATATTTTAGACTTCCTACCCAAGGTGACAACATAGGGAAGGTGGTGTTGTGCTTGGGATCGACATTGGCTAGACTCACTCAGACTCCTTGGAGGGTTGCCCACTACTCGGTGAGGTAACTTGCACCAGGGAATTAGTTCGTTAAGAAGGTTGTCAACATAACATTCCCACCCGCCGAAAATCATCCGCTTCATGCATCAATCCTAAGATGTTGGATTCCATCACCAACTAGTGCTTATTTGTGAGAAGGTTTGTTTGTATGCCTGACTCCTAGATTAATTAGCATGTGCTAGATAATACAAGTGTGAAAGAGAAACACTATGGTAATCATTATGAGCTTACTGTGATACAAACAAGATACTAGTAATGAAGTATAACCATTGTACTAATTAGTGGTACAACTTGATAGAACAATGCTTATGCATATCCAATTTCATAGACTATTCAAAAATATTGATTAAAGGATAAAGCATTTTAACTGTAATTTTAGAGTAATTCATCATTTTTATTTATCTTTTCTTTCAAAGAGTAATACTTTATTAATGAGAAAACATTTGTGTTTTCTTAATGAATAATATTTTTTCTAACCTTCTATAAATTACATAGAGCATTATTGTTTCATCGTTTCCTACTAGCTTCCATGAATTTTTACATGTAAATATTTCAACTTGTCTATTTTGATTGCACCTCTTTTAGTTGGAATTCATCGCTCTTTGCATTTATTTTTCTACTCCCCAACCAAAATGAATTCTCGTTGTTGTCCTAAATATTCCTTGCTTCACTATAAAAAACAATTTTTTTGTGTATCTATGCACAACATATCTTTTACATGAAATAATTTCTTTGCAAGCTCATCAATGCCCCATCACTAAGTTAAGTGTGGTTATTTTATCATGAGTCGTCACTAAGTTAGTGGAGTGATGTTATTTTTGTGCATTAATGACTCATCACTAAGCTAGAGTAGAGTTGTTAGTATGAGACTCGTATTAGAAAGGGTCCCCCCTCCTCACTTGTAATTGATTCACCCTACTATCAATATTGTCAAATTTTGTTTCTTAATTTGAGTACCAAGTACATGGAGATGTAGTCATCTGTATTTTAGGATTTATAGGTTCATTGTCAAATTTTGTTTCTTAATTTGAGTACCAAGTACACGGTGTCACTAGCTATCTACACTAGAAATGAACCATAGGTCCCAACATTTCATCGGGAAGTGACCAATTATATCTAGCTTTGAGATCAAGGGCCTTAAGAAGGGAGTGATTGGTGTGTTACCAAGTCAGTGGTGTGAAGTATATGATTTTATCCCATTTTAAAAACAATTCAAGTTCTTAGTAGATTTCCTTGAACCCTTAGGTTTTCCATCAATGATTTGTTTTCCCTTTAGTTTATTCTTTCCTGTGTCCTTAATCTTTACTGTAAAGGCACTTTTGGATGTGTTTCTATTGCTTATAAACTATTTATTGAATCTATCCTTTTTTAATAATTTTATACACAACTTGAATGTAATGTTACTAATCTCCTTGGTGACATTTAAAGTTTCAACAAAATTTTCAAAAGGAGATAAACTCTTCAAGGTAATCACTACCAAATATTCCTCCTCTGTACTCAGTACTTTTTCTTTCTCTTTATAGATTTCAACATTATCTAGGAGTTTCTTCTATTCTCCCATATTGTATTCACATTGGATGTATCTTTTAGTCCCATTGACCTACTTTTGTGGTCATTTGTTGGACATTAATAACATTATCTTATCTTATCTACATCTCTAGAAATTGTTAACAACTGATCATGGATGCCTTTTCAATTTCAACAAATTGTTTGGGTTTGAATCACCCTCTTCCATATTCATTATAAACAATACATACTCTTAAGGTAAAAAGCTCTAAAATTTGGTGGAAGTTTCATTCATCTACTTTATCCTTGTCCAAACTATGAAAGAATCCTCTACATCTTGGACTTGTATCAACTTATCATTTTTTTATGGACATCTTTATTAACATCATAACCTCTCTATTCTTCGAGTGAAAGAATTATTTCCCATTCTCATCATCAGAGTTTATCCTACCCTTTCCCACTCCTAAAATTCCATTTCATTGGAATCCGGTAATCATACGTTGCTTCTAGACATTGAAATTGTGACCATTGAACTTCTTAATAGGGTTCAAAAATATATGCAAGAAATGCAATAGTTTTTTTCAACAAATAAATGCCAAGCACCAATGGAATAATTTAACTAATTCCAAGAAACCAAAATTCACCTCCAAAACTTAGTTGTGTAGATACATTTATATACCACCCCACTATACCTGATGATGCCACATTGGAATCAATCCAACACCACCATTATATTTTTGGGTTCTAGTATAAATTTTTTTTTGTTTAATTGACTCTAGAAAACAATTTTTTGTGTAAAAAGTTCAATTAAAAATTCTGTTGAAATTCTAAATTAGAAACTTAGTGTCTTCAGTTTGTGCCCATTGTAGTACACATCAATATGTGATTGTTGTACACGTCCACTAAAATTTGCATGCATTTTTTTTCTTGTTAGCCTAAACAATCACACATTGCCTGCCTTGGGATTTGTGCCTATCGATGTGTCAATGTCACTTTGCATTGGAATTTGTACTTGTTTGTGCATCAATCTGTTTGTATGTTGAGATTCTCCCTCTGCTAAAAATTTTGCACTTTGAATTTCATGCATGTATGCACCTTGAAAAACATGCATATGTTTATTCTTCAAAGAACCTTTTTTTTCCATGAAAATAAAACATACTTTATATTTCAGTGAAATTGAGAGTATAATCCTTAAGTGCATAACACTATTCACAAAAAGAACAAAGTACAATAGATTCACTGTTGGATTCAAATACATGACTATCAAAGTCTTATGGGAAACCTATTAAATAAAAAAGAAAGGGCCTATAATGGCTTCCTACATGTCCAAAAAATTACATTCTCTTTTAGAAAGAAATTGTTCTTCATAAAATTCTTCCCTAATTTATGTGCCATCATGAAAATAGATGTGTTGTTTCTCCTGCTTTTCAACATCATTTCTTGGGATATTTTCCAATGGTTACTCAATATTGTGGCATTACTACTTGTGTTCTAGGGACAAATTACAACAAAACAATGATTTTGTTCTCTTTATAGCTATACAATAGGTTAGTTGATGGCCAAGTTGGGGATTTCCTTTCATGCCAAGTTTGGCCTTGCTTCTATGCTAATTACAATAGGTGGATGCATGCTTGTATATTTCTATTCTTATTAAAATAAATGTGTTAGGTTCAGTTTCTTATGCTTAGCATGCATGTGCATGACAGAGGGTGACTCATTCCACAATTTCACATTGACTAATCTTGGTTGAGTAATGAGGGTGCATTCACTAGTAGTTACACTCATATTTCATCTTTGCATCATGGAGGGTACATTATATTAGAGAGGGGATATATCCTATTATTGGAATACATTACGACACCCTTTGAAGGATGTATTTACACTCCTAATTTTTGCATATGAGCATGGTGCACTAGAAGAAAAATAACACTACTATATGTGGACCAGATTTGGTTGCAAACTTGCTGCAGATTTCTGACAGAATTATGAAAACAATGAGGTTACACCACTAGCAGGTTATTCTTGGCATGAAACCTCCCTATTCCTAGCAGCAAGAAAGTATCCACTTAAGGAGTTACACACTATTATGGGAAGTGGCATGAGGGTTCATTATTAGAGTAGCTGTAGAAATTTCCAAAGTTCAATCTTTAATGCAACTTCAAAAATTTTACCTCTTTCCTACAATTTCCTAGATATAGTCCATTTGAATTTACATCCTTCGGGATGATATGAAATACAGTAAAACAATAGAAAAATTATATGATATTTCACTTCTTAACAAACCTAATCCACTAGGAAATTCAAGAGAAAAGATATCAATCTTATGCCACAAGTTTCAACGTTCTAGGGAAATATTATCATGCATAAACTAGATCTGAAAGTCACTTTATGACAACAATAATTATAGCAGTAAATTATGTCCTATTGTCTTCAATATCAATTTTAAACCCTTAATGATTTCAACCTCGCAGGTGGCCCTTGTGAATATGGTTGGGTGACAATATTGCTATATTGTCTATGGAAAAACGAGCACATCCCTTGGAAATACCAACAATACATATAGAAAGTGGTTCTCCAATGGTTATTTCCCCACAATTATTTCCCTCAAATGATTTACAATAAAATAATATTTAGTGCTTTCTAGATCAACTTCTTCCTCCAAGAGAGAGCAATAAAATAATCATTCATAAATGCTCCTTAGAGGTGGGGCACTCCACTTAAATAATAAAATATATAAGGCAATGGTTTGAATGGTTTTTTGTGCCACTTATCACGCTCTTGAAGTAGGTTTCTTTCTACTAGGTTTCTTGGATCCTTATACCATGTGTCCTTATCTACCTTTATGCCATGTGTCATTTTCCATGAATTAGAAAATGTGGCCTCTGGATTAAGTCTAGAAAAGAAATATAGTAAAGTAGGTCGGTCGGATAAAGGAGAAAAGAGCATTGGCATTGTCAATGAAAGTACATCCAAGAGAGACCAATATCACAATAATGCAATGAAATATGTTACATGAAGCATTTCAAATAAATATGGTCTAGTTGCAATACAAAGTTGGTTTGTTGGCATGCTTGACTCCTAGATTAATTAGCATGTGTTGTTTTTTATCCTTAGTTATCCTTAGGATTGAGTCTGTTTCTAATGGAATCAGTTCCAGGTTCTTCCAATAAGAAACGTGTCCTATCACTGCCACTTGTTGGCATGTGTCATTTCATGACTCCAAACATGTCTCTATAATGCCTAGATAGTATACCAATGGTAATAGAGCATAATACAAGTGTGAACGAGTGACACTATAGTAACCATTAGTGTTATAGCTTGTCTAGATGATTGTTTATGTCATTGATGGTGTTATAGGATGTACAAGAAAATGGGTGTTTGTCAGATCTATCTTCATTGAGTGAGGGAATTTCATGTAGAATAGAGGAAAGTGATATATCTAGTAGGTATAACAAGAAGAGATCAAATAGAGGTGATAATATCAGAAGAAAATTATGTAGACGCATGAAATTGTTTCTTTTTAAAGGGGGGTCATGTTCCTATGATAATGAGAGAATAAAAGACATTGGGGTTCCCTTTAGGTACAAACATATAGTGAAATGATGAGTACCCAAGGATCTTCCTTAAATAAACACTATTTTTTATGTAAACGAAAGGATATATCGGATTGCTCCATCATCATTACATGGTTTGGGGCTATTTTCCATGGATGGAATAAAGGTTTGTTACGACATATTAATTGAATTTATGGAGTATGTCGAACCTTGTTATATCTACAAAGATTGGATATGAATAGTCAAATATAAGAAAAAATATGTGAAGATATGGCTTGGGTGAAAATTATATACAACTAAAAGACAATGATCAAAATAAAGGAGAAACTATCTATATTGACGAAAGGCAAAAATAAGTGGGGAATATTGCAGGGTTTATAAATATTACACAACCTGTGACTACAAATAAGAAACTGAGTTGCGTATTTGAGGGGTGTGGAGGAAACCATGTATTCCTATGTGCAATAAAATAAATAGTTGTAGGGGAAGAGTTATTGATTGATTACAATTTGAATCGAATAGATACAAACATTTCTATTATGGGGGAGGTATGCATACTAATTTACCCAACCTGTAAGAAATGAATATTATATTTTATGATTTTCATTATGTTCTTTACGGTGTGTTGAGGAAAATATATGAAATGATCTTACTCAAGCATTTTCAGATTCTTATTGGCTAAAGAAAAATAGGTGAGAATATCACCCTTTGTTTATATCCAAAAAAAATAACATCCTAACTCACAAGAATTAATTACAAGTGCTTAGGCTAGTCTTTTATCAACAAAGAAGCTTGCTAGAAATTCACATTTTATGTAATTTTTTGAACATATCAGTTGCTGAAATAAATGTAAAGATAGAAGAAAATTCATCGAGATTATAATAAAGATAGATGAGACATAAAGAAATCCTTTATTTCATTCAAATTCACCAAAGAGTCATTTTCTTTACAAAATCTCATGCAAAAACTTTGGACCAAAGTCAAACTTAGACATCCTCGATGGAACATACAAAAGGACCTCAAAAAGAAAACCAAAACTGAACTCTAAAAGATGGATCAACTTGCCACAGATTGATGCCCACTCGACTCTGCATAATAGCCTTTGTCAGTCATGAAAAATAATTCACAAATAGAAAAATCTACACAAACTATCAAAGATATATCAACACCTCTAAAAAACAAGTGTTTGAATGATGTGATTCAACCCTGAATATTTTTGTCTACAATAAGACCCTTCTATCATAAAAGATAATTAGGCTTGTGATGAATAATGAATGAATGAAAGTTAAATTATCTCAACATAAACTGAAAGAGAAAACATTAGCATGCTTCTTCTTCTATCCTCCTCTTGTTCCTCCCTTTTCTTTTTCTTTTAACAAATTAGAATTGGTTGGAGTAGTTGAACCAACTCATTAGTTAATTTGATTAAATGACTCAACTAACTTTAGTTAGGGGGAAGAGTAATAATTATAATAAGGGTCATAAATAAATAATAAATAGTAGGTGGGAGCCCCTGTGACTCCCCTTAGGTCATAACAAGCATAACAATCATAACATAACAATTAGTTAAGAAAAACTCACCTCCTTATGTCTCCCATCAACATATTCACTTTTAGCAATTTTAGCTTATGAAATTTGAAATTGTTTCAAAAATAATACTCATATATCCAAAATAAATCATGTTGTCCAAAGATCCCTGAAGTCAACTATCATAAAACAATAGATAAAATAAAAACTCAAAAGCCATATTTCCCAGTCTGCGATGCAACCCTTCCTTGATTGCTAATGTCACCTCTTGATTTTCCTGAATTTTCCTTTGGCTATGAATATCCTTTAGGCCTAATCTCGTTGATCATGTGGCAACAATCTTCCCTCAAATGCATCCAGGAAGACACGAATTTTTCAGAGCCATTGGAGGGTGAGGAAGGGGCAGCAATGGCTTTTCCTTTATCAATGACATGGTGGGCCTCAGTTTTCAATTTCTTACTAGCATGGGAGGATTACATTGGTGAGTGGTCAAGGGAATCTTGGACAATGGGGTTAATAGGTAGAGGAGTAGGCAAGGACAAGTTGGGCCAGCCACGATGTTGGGATATTGTCGGGTAGATAATCTCCCGATATCCATCATTTTCTGGGACCTTAGGTTGAAGTGAGACATGAGGAGGTACGGATATACCGGGGGCTTACGAGGCTTGGAAAGGAGGCCTTTGAGGCCTAGGTTGGACTATTCCCTACCCAATCCAATTGAAAAATCTAGCATGAAACAATTGGTCGAGATCTCGTGAATCAGTGTCAAAATGTATGGAGAACCTGGGCCTTCTTGGGCCTCGGTTCCATTTATCTTGACCTTTGTTTCCTTGGCCATGGCTACCTCGACTGAAAAAAATCATCCCACATGCGTGATTTATTATCAAATAGTCTTTTAAATAACCATACATGACAACTCTTAAAAATATGAAATTGATTTGTCTCAGCAATGTATCAGACTCATGCAATCCAATCCATACGAATTGTTTTACTATTAATCAATGAGAAGGGGGTGAAAAGGGTTATGGGATATGCAAGGGGTTTGTATTGAGTGAAACATGATGCAATGAGGGGGAAAATAACATGGTTACTTCTCAATGACAACAAAAATCAACTGCAAATCAAACCAATAAAACATCAATGTAATCCATGCAAGACACTACCATTTTCAACTGCTTTAACACTAAAATTATCTTGACTGTAATTAATCTCAGAACAGGGAGTGGAAAAATGAATATGGGAGGTGACAGGGTCTGTAATTAGCGAAAAATAAAATAAGGGAAGGGAAGAAAGATGATTATTGTTCATGAAATTAATTAAGTGATCCATAAAACATTTTGCGAAAAGAGATGCATCAACTATCAATCATTTTGACCCAATAACAATTTCTGTGTATTTAACTAGTTCATTGTTCATAATCAAATATCCAACACAGTGCCATCACAAGACAATATGCATTCCACACAATCTGTAAAGAGGATATTGTTATTTTCTTTGCATCTTATAACAATTTCCAAACAGTATCCATTCCACTCTGTTAGCCATCAGGATCAACCATTGCCCATACATTACTTCAATAAAAAATTATACTCAAATTCATGTTTCCAAAATTAACAATGACAACCACACTATCACTGCAATTGGGTCTATCATTTAAATGCACAGATATTCATTAACATATATATATAGGTAGTAAACCCAATAATCCAGATTAAATTACAAAATCTGAATTGATATGTAAACATACAACCAACAACCACCATTTAGACACAAGCTATAAACAGGGTAATTCACCCAGGCAATGCAATTCTGCCACTGTAAAAAAAAAAAAAAACAATTCAATGTGACTTAAAAGACTGGGTCATCCATCCAACATGACAAGGTCTCAAAAACATGACTTTCTTAACAAATTATCGATTGCAACAAATAAACATGCTTAAAACTCTGTGAAACCCAAGCTATCCATACTATACATAGTGTGAAACCACCAAAACACCATGATGCAACATCTCCATTTTACAAAACCAAACACATAGTCACAACAATAAATCAATTCATTGTGTTGAGTCATGAATCTAACACAGTATTACTTCGATTTAGTCAAACTGTGATCAACTATGCTATGCACAATCAGACTTATACAATCGAACAATCATAAGGATATAGTGGATATAGTTTCTAAAGTCATCTGGTTCAATAACCATTCATCCCCAGAGAACACCACAGTCACCATGACCATTATTTCATTGTGAAAAAACACACCATACACTCAACGTGACATGCATGAGCAACACCAAACATTTGTAACCAATGCCAGTTAAACATCCAAACAATCCTTAGTGCAAAATACCAGTGACTATGTATCGACCAACCAATTCATCATTGTTGTAAAATCAATTTACCTAACAAGATCTGAAAACCACACATACCCAAATATCAATTTAAATTGGGGCAACGACACTCTCCATTAACAATACTGAGTAATTAACATAAGGAGAGGTATTGTGTACTTGAAAGTGCAATTGGCAATGTAGGGTTTACCACTGCTATAGCAGAGTCAGTGACTATATACCAACCAACCCAACTGTCACATGACCAACTGGGCGATCCTGTGCTCAAATTAGTCGACAATTATACAACCATCCAATATTAACCAAGTCATAAAATGAACAAGCGAGGTTGGTCTTCTCTATCATTCTTCATACTGGAGGGATAGGCTTGTTTCGTAGCCAACAAAGGGATAACAAAGCCACTCCTTGTAATGGTGAAAAATCTAAGGCCATGGTGCATACACAACAAGAACCACAACTCATTCGTGGATGGGTACAAATCCATGACAGGGGGGCATAAATGAAAAGTGGGGCTCTAGTTCGGCCAAGAAATGTTATTTAACGCACGCAGGGTATAACCCTCGTGCTCTTCGATCAAACAACCACAACACAAAGGTGAATACAGGGTCGAGTAAGAATATGAAAACCCATTTCGTGGACCTTGGTAGTGAAATCAACCAATTTCGAAGTGAACAAAACATAGTGATGTAGAATGCCCTTAACCATTAAACCCAAAAAAGCCAAAGACTTTATTTAGTGACAATGAATGAAGATAACTATCCACTTACGACCAAAAAAAAACCCTCCACATAAACCAACAAGGATAAAAGAGATATGCCACCCAGGATGATCAATAACTTCTACGAATTCAATATCATTGTTGGACAACTGAGAAGGGGGGTGAATCAGTTGTTACCATGCTTAAACAATTATGCTTCTTTTAAAATCTTTACAAGGCACTCAATGATGATCACAATAATGCAAGGAAATAAACAATGGCACATTAAGCAATAGTCACATATATGATAAACACAGAGACAGATATTTCTTGAGGAAACCCATACAGGGTAAAAACCTCTTCTTCTTTATATGATAAGTATTATTTACATTCTTTACACTATCATACATATGAGCACCAACTCATTGTGAGGCTACAACCTCTGTTTTTGCAAGCTGCAACTTGCTGAGAGCACCAACTCTCTGTTTTCTCTAGAACCCACTAGAAGGAAGAACCAACTCCCTGGTTTCTCTAGCACCAACTAGAAGGAAGCACCAACTCCCTGGTTTCTCTAGCACCAACTAGAAGGAAGCTACAACTCCATGTGTTCAAGCACACACTTGAACCTCTGAGGAAACCAGTCCTCCCTACCACCCTGGATTATCAATATGTGTTACTGAAACTTATTATAGTGATATAATGTTTAACAACAACTTACCAGTCTCATCACTGTTCTGCAAGATTTTCGCTGCTCCATCTGCCTCACAGTCTTCCTACATGCATACCTTGCACTTTCTGTTCTTCTATATTTTGTACTCTATGCACCATTCCTCTTCAATGCACCATTTGTCTTATGTGCCTCCCAGCTGCTACACTCCAGCTTCTCCTTTGCACATGCATCACTCCCAACAACAACAACACCAATCTCTTCTTTGTTCCATATTCTTATACTCACTGTGCATCTTGTGCATGCTCTGTGTCTCATGGTTTTGCATCCTCTACATGTCGAGTGCTCTTCCTGTTCATCATGGAAACTCTTCATCTTCTCTAGAAGTTTTTACCACGTGTTCCACATCACTGGATGTCATGTTGAGATTCCTCAACCTCTTTGGCAGTCGAGACTCTTTGTCTTCTCTGGCATAGTCGAGCTTATACTTTATGCTTCAGTTACTGACTTCAATTCTCATCGACTTGTCAGTCTCTCTAAGAATGATCTTCATTCACTGGAAGAATCTTGGAGACCCTTCATATCCTCTGGAAATCACATAGATATTTCTTTGAATCCTCTAGTAGAGACCATTAATGGTTTCTAGTAGTTAGACTGCAAGGAGCAACAATAGCCCCCCGATCGTGCCCAAAATCCCCTGCACCGTTGGATTGACTTCATGTGATCTTTCATTTATTTCGCCAATTTGCATTTCGGTATTTCAGGATCCCTGGGGTAAAGATTTGTTACAATCCATGTCCTGATC
The DNA here is from genome assembly GCA_010110895.2 of Picea sitchensis. Classification (NCBI taxonomy): domain Eukaryota; kingdom Viridiplantae; phylum Streptophyta; class Pinopsida; order Pinales; family Pinaceae; genus Picea; species Picea sitchensis. The sequence goes on from SNQJ01S0055837.1 coordinate 77,509, forward strand.
CCCGAAACTTTGGAAAAAGGAGCTTGTCTATACTAGCTCCTTCCCCCACGAGACCACAAGCGGTGACCACCGACTAGTTCGAAACTGTATATTGCAATTTCACATTTCATGATTTTGGCATTTCTGTGGTGAAGTGTTCTTGACACCTCCAAGTTCCAGTATCCAAAACTCTGAAATGGAGTCGGATCAATGGTTCATACTCCCGAGTTTCTCATTTTGGCGAATCGACATTTCGCAACTTCGGGTTTCGTGATTTCAGGATTTTTCCCTTTCGAGTCATCATGACTTCAAAATCTACGAAGTTATTGGACGGTTCACATAACCTACTGAGATGGACGGTTGATGGGATTTCGACGTTTTTCCCTTCGAGTTTTTCAAGACACGTAATGGTCCCTTGTGGCATTTCGGAGTTCGAGACATCGTGATGGTGGAGCTTTTGATTTCTATGCAAAACTCTGAAATAGAAAGTTCCAATGTGAGGTAAACCTACTGACATCACAAGTGGATTGACACATGTCGAATAGATGCCACGTGTCATTATGATTCATGACTTACATGTGCCTGAAATGTTGAATCAACTTGACACTTGTCATTGCCTGATTGTGCCACGTGTCCTTAGCTGACATGGTTTGTTGATGTGTCTATTTCTAATATTTCATATTTTGGCACTTCGAGACTCCTGATGTTGAGAGTCTCTGACTTCTCCATCTCCCGGTATCCGAAATCCCGATATGATGTGCATGCTTCTGGAATTTCAGTGTTTTTCTTTTCGGCACTTCGAGACTATTGATGACGAAGGATCCTTGTCGCTCCATCTCACAGTAACTGAAATCTCGATATTCAACATTCTGAGTGATGTGCCTTTTCGAGTTTTCTCATTTTGGCATTTTGGGACTCCTGATGTCAAAGGGTCATTGTCGCTCCATCTCTTGGTAACTGAAATCCTGATATTCAACATTCTGAGTGATGCGTCTTTTCAGGTTTTCGCATTTCGGCATTTCGGGACTCCTGATGTGGGAGTTCTTGACATCTCCAACTCTCGGTATCTGACATCCTGGTAGTCAAAAAACTCTGAAATGAAGTTTGACCAAAACTTCGATCTTGCTATTCAATCATCGTTGCGCTGCTGGTCTTCCTTGCCTACTTGTTTGCCATCAAATGAACAAGAATACCTTCACATACTCTCATCTTGCTAGGCCATTTCTGCATCGTCTTGCCAAAAGACTTCTGGTGCCCACCTGGCACATCCTTCCTGTACCCAAGTCATTATTGTTGTTGTACTTGCCATCAATGACAAGCATACACTGCTTGTAAAACATGCCAACAATCTCCCCCTTTGGCATTGATGGCAACAAAGGAACCCCTGTCCTTTTCTCCCCCTTTGACATCAATGTCAAAGAAAACACACTCTCCCTGAGTTGTTGCATTAATTTTAGGAGGTATCAGATATGCAACCAATAAAGAACTCCCCCTAACTGGATGGATTCTCTTAGATGTGAGACGAGATGACACCCAACTTCTGTCTAAGATATTCAAATGGTGTCTTGGCTAGGGGTTTAGTAAAGATGTCTGCAATTTGTCCTGTAGTGGGAATGTAATAGACCTGAACAATCTGATTGGTGATCTTTTATTATCGGACTAATTGGTAGGTGCGGACACTAATAGATCTCCCTAGATCCACCTAGATCTAGAACAAAACAGAACATGACATGACTCTTTCCCTAAGTTTTGACCATTGAATTAACTAGGAGGAAGAAACAAGTAACATACCTTATTATCGCTTCCTAGGGTCTTTGTTTCTCCTGCTTCGCTACAGTTCTCTCGTGAAGTCTAGACCAAGACAACACAAACCAACCAAAGTAAAGATAGCACAATATATTCAACAGTTAACCTATGTGTATGATCAAGGATTTACACAATAAAGTGAGATTAAATTTATGGGAAAGAGACATGCCACTGTATCATATTAATGGAAAGTAAATATTACAACATGAGCCTTGATGTCGCAAACTTCCTTTCGATGGCTCTTGGATCTGACACACACACTTTCTCAATCCTTGCATGAAGAAGATCAAATCCTCTTGATAGACTTGTTGGAGTCTCCAAGCTATTGTTCAATGCTAAGTCCTTCACACAATTCTTTCACCAATTCTCCAATGAATCTTGCTTAACCTTTTCCATGAGAATTCCCTCAATATATAGGAGAGAATGAATTAGTTACTTGGATAAGAATGATCCCAAAATATCAAGGAATCCAGTACTAGGATAACCATTCGAATGCCAACCCATCCTTCTAGAAGATTCCCTTCTAGAAACATCGAGAATTCACCTTTTTCCATGCTTTAGGAAGAGTTTGCACCCTAGTTGTTCAACACAGTGCGAGAAGTTCGCACCCTATCTTAAGGTAGCCTATGAGAATCAGGCATTATCGCACCCAAATTTACTAGCAGCCTGCGAACCTTCTTCAAAAATGAGTTTTTTAGGAAGAGATGAAAGTAACTTTTCTCAGGAGAAAGTTCTTATGAAGAGCATGAGTACACCATCATCAATACATCATCATGACGACCAAAATCATGGGTAACAGAATGCCCACCAAAGTATGAGGTTGGAACCAGTGACAGCCGAAATACTTTGTAAGCTGCATGTGTTTGTCAAAAACCAAGAACACACCTAATCGGAAACCTGCGAACAACCAAGCATCTGCAGAATATCATATATACCTATTCTGAGGTAGGCATTCCCATACTCAGATCATAGACAGATGACATTATAGACATGGGTCATGGCCACCAATCATACACTGTGGATCCATGCCGTCAAAATATAGCATAGCCACAAGGAATACACTGTGGATCTATGCGAGAAATTGCAAATTAAGACGACATAGCCACAAGACATACACAGTGGATCTATGTGTTGCAAATTATACATACTCCATCACAACCTGGACAAAAGAGATGATATCCAGGGTCTTCAATCTCATCGCCAAAAGTACGAATCTAACCATGTGATTACATGTGTTGAAGTTGAACATGGAAGAAACCACTTGATTACCGGTCATTGATGAAACCGTTAACAAGTGTGAGTGAAATCACCATTGATGTCAATTATTCCCAAGGTACCCTAGTACAATCCATCAAGTGCGAATAAATGAGTTGAAGTTGAACATCCGATGGAATTTTTCGATCAGGGGTCAATGATGTAAACTCATTGTCGAAAGCGAGGAAACCTGCCATTGAGGCATGCAAGCTCCAAGGTACCAAATAATTTCTAAGTCTTGATTTTGGATAATGAGCTAAAGTCGACGGAACAAAACTTGTCACAGGAGGGCCTTGATGTATCCCCCATCAATGACATAAAATGAGTAACAGATTTTGAAGGTGAAACAGAGTATGATGTGAATTGGACTGGACACAGAGAAGACCGACACAGAGAGAATGGATAACTGCAGATGGTCGACTCAATATAGGTTTCAAATGGACTTCTCTTGAACATATGAATGACACGACCAATGATTTGGTAGAATTGACTCAAAGATGACACATGGAATGAACTTGTAGCAAATCGAATGAGAGGAAAATGGATTTCCCAAACCGGCTTCAAATGATGAATAGGGGGTGTCATGTTCAAGAGCGACACTTACTGCCAATCA
>SNQJ01S0055837.1:88544-101683 GCA_010110895.2 Picea sitchensis
TGTACTACCACAGACAGAGTTCGCATATAATGACTCAATGAATTAGAGCACAGGCCAGAGTTCATTTCATATTGTGTATGGCGTGCAGTCGAGAGGAGTTTCTGAATTGAGAGATTTGGAACAGACTACTACTAGCAGTGCTAGTGCAGAAGACTTCGCTAAGGCGATGAAAGAACTTCACAGCCAGGTGAAGGAACGACTGTTGAAGTCAAGTCAGGAATACAAGCACAGAGCTAACTAGCAGAAGAGACAACTTCAGTTTGAGGTTGGTGATCTGGTTCTGGCACATCTGAGGAAAGAAAGGTTCCCATGGGGAACATACAATAAATTGAAAATGAAGAAAATTGGACCATGTAAGGTCTTGAGAAAATTCAGAGAAAACGCTTACGAGATCGAGCTATCAGATGGGATCGGAATATCTCTGATATTCAATGTTGCATATTTATACCCATATAGAGCTAGAGAAGTAGAGACTGGAATTGAGTAGCCAGTGGTCCAGTGGATAAAACAATTTCCAGTTGCAGAGAAGCCGTAGATGGAATTCATACTGGACAAGAGAGTGGGTAAGAAGACCAGGAGGAAAGAATACTATGAGTATCTGGTCAAATGGAAGAACCATCCAGTGGAAGATGTCAGCTGGGAGACTGAAGCAGAGATTTTGAAGCATGGATAGACCGTGCAGGAGCTCATGGACAGGAGCCCATGAAATTTTTCAAGCGAGGGAATATGATGTAGGAGCATCACCAACTCGTCAAGCGAGCCAGCATGGAAGCAGAAGACATCTGGACAAGCCAAGTACCAAATTTTGAAAAACACTTTGGGATTGTTGCTCAAATATTAAATGAGTCATTTATGAAGGAGCGCCTTTGTATATTGTAAATGGACCTTGAGCGGATAGCTCTCGTCCTTTAGTATATAGACGACATTTAATATAGTTAATGTAGGTAGATAGGAATTTAATTCTAGATTTGATAGCTTTAGGAAGCAAGAGGGAAATGAGATATAGACACCCTCATTGTATCATTGTAACAATAATCAATCCAGGAAGAGCAAGAGCAGGTAGAGAGATGTGTAAAGAACACCCATGTACAGACATTTGAATTAATAGAAGAGTTCTGATTCAAATTCATGGTTTGTGTTGTTCTCTGTGTAATTGATGTTGACATGCTCATGAATGTTTGCTTCCTATCATACATTTGCTTTTATATGCTATGTATATGATTTCATGTTTGAATTGAAATCTGAGAGGGTGAAGGAATGAGTTTCAATTGTTTCTCTATTTCAGCCAAGAGATTCCTACAAGGAGTGCAGTCGAATTGTCCGCAAGGAGTGCGTTGACAGAAGGGTTCAATTAGAGAGTTTTTTTCTCATTTCCTCGAAGGTGCAGTTGGACACAGGGGTGTCATTCAAGGAGTGAACAATCTAGGTAAAGGTCTCAGGGTTGGGAACCTGAGTAAGGAATTGAAAGACTGTTGCTGCAAGAGTGCGCAGAGTTGAGAGACTTCAACACTCAGTCAAGGTTGAAGGGTTGCCGCAAGGATTGTGTGCAAGAGATTTTCTGAAGGACTTGAGAGTCGAGAAGAAGCTCAGGAGGTATAGAACCTTGAGTAATCACCAAAGGAAGCACAGGGAGTTGGTGCCTTGAAATCTTGCAAGAAGCATCACAGGCTTGCGATCAGGCGGATGAGTTTTGTGGAAAGGAACGCAAAATTTTCGCAGAATCATCGAAGGAAAAATAGATGATCGAAATCCTCTGAGGATATTCCATGAAGTTCCAAGGGCCATTGGATCTTGCGGAGGTGCAGGGAGGTTACAGTGTAATTTTGGACGAGGTTCGAAGCTCAGGAGGGGCATAACTGTCGATCCGAGGCACAAGGACTGTTGGATCTACACATGATATTGTGTATTGGGGATTTGCAAGACGAAGCTCCAAGATGTTGCAACGAGAATCGTGATATCGCGACATGCGATATCCCGATGGAAGAGTTGTGTGAGGCCACAAAAGAGTTAGTGGAGGACAGGTGGCATACCATATCGGGGATCGGGAAAAGGCAAGTCCCAAATCCGTTGACATCAGGATTCATGATCCCGCAAATCCTGAAATCTCKATAAAAGTGATGGGAGGTGCAAAAGTCAAACCACATGTGTGTGTCRGAGTTTCGTCATGTCGGGTATCGAGATTCGGTAAATCAAAGTGCTTGATATCACGAGTAGCGATATCCCAATAAAGAAAATTCTGACAAAGYAGAAGTCTCGACAAGGTAAGATAAAGTCAGCGTTGACTGGCCATCGAGTATCGGGGATTCAAGAGCCCAGTTATAGACATTGAACTTGCGAAGCCACAAGTTTCGGTCCTCCGATAAGTAAAGAAAGGGGGGGATCGCGCARAAGAGATCTGTGGGTGCAGATTTCTCGATAGGGAAATAGAAGAACCTTGGCGTTCTTCGGGCCGAGAGGAAAAGAATATTCTGTGAGTGCGCGTGGACCTTTCGACCTACAGGTGGTGAAGGGGTCGCGTTGCCGTCATTTCACATACCGGGCATGAGGGCCCAAGTCAGGTTGTTAGAGTACCTGGTGCGTATGTGGGACCTTGATCAGCAGGTATTTCATGTGGGGGTCCACACACTATCCTTAGATATTGAGGACATTTACTTTTTGACTGGATTGTCACGGCGGGGGTACTATGTGAGCCTGACTGGTAGCAGAGGTGGTGGCCTATAGATGAGTGATTATTGTCATTTACATTGCGTTCCTGAGGCTGAGAGAAAGAAAGGAAAAGTAGCTATTTAGGGGGTACGATATTTGACCCTCCGTACTATCTTATTCACCATAGCTCGGATGGCTGGGAGTTATTCTCCTCACATGGCATTACAGAGTTACTTCCAATATGCTATTGAGTGTACTGAGCCTCGGGTGTTCAACTGGGAAGATGTTGTGGTTCATATCATAAAAAGACAATTGACCAAATGCAGAGGAGGCAACCTGAAGCAATTCGGGTATGGATCTTTGTTGGTGTCCTTCTTCCTTGGGAGGGTCCCATTACTAAGGCTGGAGGTTGAGTGGAATATACCGGCTCCTAGGGATCCAAGGATGCTGAGATGGTGTCAGCTTATGGCCCGGCACATGGTTGGACTGATCATCAAGTATGATGATACTTTCTTTGACTGGCTTCAACCACAGTTGTTGATGGTTGACGACTATGCTTATGTCGGGTTGGTTTTCCAAGGAGATCCAGATTTAGTATTGCCAGAGGATGCACAGTGGGGGGAAGAAGTACACACATTTTTTCTTTTTAAATGTTTTTGTGAATTTTTATCATATTCAAATGTTTTTGTTTTATATTTTCGTCCAAAGACTAATACAAAATTCATTTTTGATAACATAGATGTTGGACCTTACAGACCTCTTGGTACTTCTCCCATTCAGCAGTGAGGAGAGGTAGCGGCAGTGCCATAATATGCTGAAGATTATCAAGTGGTGGAACAAAATCTGGAGGGCCTGACTGCAGATATTCCAGACATGTCTCTGGAAGAGATTCCATGAAACGATCAACGTCATACTGTAGGAGTATCAGAATCCATAATTCGAATACTACATAGGGTTTCTCGGGAAGTCGTGTGTTACCATGAATGTCATCCATGACGTTACTTTGTAGAAGCTATGAGCTTCAGATTTTGACATTTTGGTCTTCGGACAAACTTTTTGTAAAAAACTCTTTTGATCATTATATATACAGACAGATTCTACCGGTTTACTTTACAATGTGTGAATATTGATGTGATTGATTTATAAATGATTCAAATGTCTGTCCAATACATAATTAGCCAATGCATCTGTTAATGTATTTAGACATCTAGGAATATGTTGATATTCAATGTAATCAAAATAACACTCCAAGAGGTGAATTCGCAAATACACTTGTAACAAAGTAGGACTTTGAATAGTGTAGACATTACTTAACTGTAGTACTAAAAGATGTGAATCAAGTCGTACAACCAAATGACGAATTCCGAGTGAGATAGCATCAACCAATAATTCAATAACGGTGCTATACTCTGCAATGTTGTTGGTCGCACGCCCGAGGCACACACCTCGTAAGGAGACAAGTTCGTTTGTAGGGGCATAAATTTCCCATGCAACAGAATCAAGGTTCTAAGTACTACAGCTAGAGCCATCAGCGAAGCCAATATAGGGTAGTGAAGACTCTGACATCTGGAAATCAAACACAATGTCACATAAGGGAACAGACCAGATAACGACAAAAGCAAGCTATAGTAACACACAAGAAGTATGATACAATAAAAATACAAGCACTTGTGCACAGATGACTTTATGCATAGTACTTCTTCAAGTACAACCCATTCCTAGGTTCACTTAAAGGAATACCATCACAATCTACCAACTCATAAGCTCCTTTTTCCAAAAATTGTCAAACGATATAAGGACCTTGCCACATGGCTTCAAATTTCCTAGTTCCTAACATATCTTGATCCTGTTCATAGAGAAGCACAAGATCACCTTTGGAAAAAATGCAAGGCTTGACATGCTTTTCATATTGGGCTTTGACATGCTTTTTCTGGGCTTCAATGACTAGGATGGCATCACATTGAGTTTCGTCTAATCACATAAGATACAATAGACGTTCTTCTTCAGCAGAAGTGTTGGGTAGGAGTTCAACAACTAGTTTTAAAGAAGGTATCTTGCATTCGATAGGGAGAATGGATTCCACACCATAGACTAACTGAAAAGGTGTAAACCCAGTAGCGGACTTGACGGATGTCCGGTAAGCCCACAATGCTGAAAACAACATTGTGTGCAAACTTGTTTTATGAATCCCTATCATTCGTCGAAGCATAGTTATGAGAACTTTGTTGATTGCTTCGACCTAGCCATTGGCTTGTGTATAATAGGGCGTTGAGTTATCATGGAGAAGACCCAACTTTTTAGTAAGTTCAGACATCAAAAAATTCTTAAAGTGGCTACCGTGATCGGTGACGATAGCTTGGGGAACACCAAAACGAGCTATGACATGATTAAAAAGGAACAATGTTGCGGTCTTTCTATTGTTGTCAAATGTCGGCATCACCTCGGCCCATTTCGTAAAGTAATCAATGGCTACAATAATGTAACCATGCCCCCTGGCCGAGTGAGGGTGACATGTCATGAAATCGATGCCCCATTTCGCAAAGGGACCAACTGAGACCACAGGGTGAAGAGGAGCAGGATGTGATCGAATTTTCTGATTATAGGTCTGGCAGGCATGGCATTTCTCAACGGCGGTGATGCAGTCGTTAAATAATGAAGGCCAAAAATACATTGCTCGTAAGATCTTCTGGGCAGTAGCATACCCAGACATATGACCACCACATGCTCCAAAATGGAAATCATTCAGAGCTTTCTCAACTTCGTTGAATGTTAGAAAACGTCGAAAAACTGAGTCAATCCCCCGATGATAAAGAGTATCCCCGAGGATAATGTATTGATGAGCTTGATAGAGAAATCGACATCATTCAATACTGGACAAAATTGGCCGAAAACTCTGGGTTTGGAGATATATAATGATATCCCCATACCAAATATCATCAGTGCTAATAAGGAAAAGAGATTCATCAGGTAATGAATCAACTGCTACATTTTCCGTTGCAGAATGAGGAAAATCGCATATCAACTCAGAAAAAACTAAGGACTTCTTGGACTTGGTGCAGTTGAATTCCAAGTCAAACTCCTGGAGTATCACAATCCATTTGGAGTATTTGCCCCCTAGCAATTGACGTGTCAAAATGTGTTGCATAGGGTTTCAATGAGAAATCACTGTAGTCTTGCGTGAGAGGATATAGTGCTAGAAGCATTGGATGGCTTGAACGGCATCCAAGGCCAGTTTCTCGACATGTTGATACTTGATTTCAATCGGCATGAGACTTTGACTCAAGTAGTAGATAACATGTTTGTCGTGAGCATCATCCTCTTGGATGAGAACCATGCCGATGGTATACTCCGAGGCAACAAGATAAAGGAAATAATCACGACTGTAATTGGGGGGAAAGAGAAGCGGAGCTCGTGTTAGGGACAACTTCAAAACTTCAAAATAATTGTTGGCAATGGTATCCCAGATGAACTCTGAATCCTTTTTTAATAGCTGCGTAAATCCACGAGTTATCTCGGCGTAATTTGGGATAAAATGACGAAGAAAATTTGCTTTCCCCTGCAAACTTTGCAACTGGCGAAGTGTAGAAGGAGGAGGGAGATTAAGGATCACCTCAACCTTCAAAGGATCCACCCGGATCCCTTGACGCGAAACGATAAAACCTAGAAGAAGGCCCGATTCTACACAGAAAATGCACTTATGAGGATTTAAATGTATACGGTAGAACTGACAACGAACAAAAATGGCTCGGAGGTGTTTTGGGTGATCGACTCTGCGCATAGAATGAGTGAGTAAATCGTCCAAATATGGTTGAACGATGTTCTTGATATCATGAAAATCATAAGACATAGCACGTTGAAAAGTTGCGCCAACATTCTTAAGATCGAAAGGAAGTTTCCGATAGGCAAAAGTACCCCAAGGACAAATAAAAGCAGTCTTATGTTGATCCTCAGGAACAATGTTAATTTGATTATATCTGGAGAAACCATCCATGAGAGAGAATATTTCACTTCTGGCCCAGTCATTGATAATTTGATCGATGAAAGGGGTAGAAAAGTTGTCTTTTGGACAAGCTTTATTGATATCCCTATAATCAACACATACACGAATGATACCTTGTTTCTTGTCAATCGAGAGAAGATTGGAAACCCAGTCTATGAGAGCCACCGGATAAATAAAGTTGGCTTTCATAAGTTTCTCGACTTTGAGTTTTATAGTAGCCGCTTTATGTGGGTGAACTGGACGAAGGCATTGCCGGACGGGTTTAGCATCAGGATATGTCTCGATCTCATGTATCACAATTTCAGGGTTGATACCCAACATTTCTTCATAACTCCAGGCGAAGATGTCACGAAACTCTTTGAACAGGGACGTATAGGTGACGATTTCGTCAGGGGAACATGAAGCTCCAATATGGACATTTTCAACGATTCCAGGTTTGATGGATATGTCAATGGGAATCATGGGTGAGATATTACTTAAGTTCCCTTTAGCAAACACATCGTGTGTAGACTTGGGAATGGTCGAGATGACGACAATGGTTGATGGGGTCGAAATCCATTGGTAGTTCTCAAGAGTATGTTGCTCCAGAAAGAGGATGGAATGATGATTCCCATTGTCCCAAGGGGTGTCCTCCATGATGGACATGATCATCTCGTCAATCAAAAAAATAACACAAAAAGGATCGAGAGACAACTCATCAAGAGAGGGGGTAGACGGTGTTGCCGATTGAATGGCCTGATAGGTGGATTCAACCTGACTTAACGACATTTCGTTGCCGAAACGAAGATGATCTCTAGGGTCGGGGACTATCCAAGGGTTGTGAGACACAGGAAGTTCATGAGGCGAAGTGGAGATCATGTTGATAGAAGCAACAAATGAGCGTGGAACATCGAGCGGTGGAATGGGGAAAGTACCCATTAACGAGGAGTCCTTTAGAAGGCCTACACCGACGTTCTCATAACTCGGTGGGGTTTTAGCAATAAACGGTACGTTGCTAGTACGAGTATCAGAATTAAAGAAGGTGAGTTGGTCGACGGTAACAACCTTTCCTTGATGAGGGAAACGTACTACACGGAAAAGTGTCGACACAACAACGTGCATGGAATCGATCCAGCTACGGCCAAGAAAAAGATTATAATCGAGGGGAGCGTTAAAGACTTCCACTTTGACTTGGACCATTTTACCTTCTAACGTAATGGGAAACGAAGGAAGAACACCATAGGGATTAAAACCAGAGCCATTGAAGGCTTTAAGAGTGTTCTAGGATTCATTCAAAGAAGGAGAGCCAATGGCTTTCCAGCAAGCAAGAGACATAACACACGTCGAGGCACCCTCTTCGATAATGGTTCGACAAATGTTCTTGTCAGAGACAACAACTTGTATCTGGAATGCAAGTTGAGGGGGTAACCTTGGAATGTGATATTCCAAGTCAAATATTATTAAATTCGTGTCCGTCGGGTCAATTCCACTGATAGCTTTCAACAGTGTCGTCCGTTGTGTAGGACAATTTTGAAGGGCTTCAAGGGCTGACATCGCAGAGGGTGATTGGGCTAGATCTTCAACAATGTTGTGGTTCTGGGCTGCACGAGCATGAGGATTGAAAGCCGATTTCTAAATGACGCCCTTTGGGGGGGGGTCGCAGAACTGTGTCGAGGCTCGGTCGTTTGAGATGAAGAGGACCGTTGGTAGGTGGAGTCATGGGAGGGGGTTGTACCAAAGAAGGGGGTAAATCATCAACCTTCTCCTTAGAGGGAGAATAATCTTTGGCTCAAGTAGTGAGTGCAATATTGTTTTGCTTAGAATCACCAGTACACATCAAAAACTATGATGTAGTATAAGAGGAAGGTTGGTCGTGAATGACCAACTGAGCCTGTTGTTGAGACGGGAAGGGTTGGGACAAGACAGTCGGTGCAGGTGGTTTCGGATCTCCCTGAAGGAACTTAGTGACCTCAGCACGTTGTGGACAATCCTTCGTGTAGTGATCATGACCATAGATAAGGAAAGGGTATCGTGGTTTGCGCTTATCCCAATCATCAACAGGGGTAGTTTTGGTTTTCTCTTCTTGAGAATTATTTTTTCCCTCCTTATTCTTGCCTCTCCCCTTTTTAGATTTGTTTTTACTGGCTAGGGTAGATTGGATGACATTTACATCAAAAGTCTTGGCGATGGGAGTGGCATGAGACAGGGCATTTTGAACATTAAAAGAAGCAGATTTAGGGTTTGTGCTTGAAACGAAATGTGATTGGGCTTAGGCAGTACCAATCACACTGTCAGTTGCATGCGAGGCAGCTGAATTAGTTGAAGTGCTAGAAGTATTAGGATGAGGTAAGTCAGGTAGTAAATCGTAAAGGGTTCTCATTTGTGAATAAACGAGGTCAAGATATTGAGCACGAATTATAGCCTGCTCTTTTGTGACTATGCCACCCATGGCAATGTCCTTACCGATTTTGTTCACAAATGATTTTGTAAACCATTCTGCCAGTAACTGATCGGGGTGCTCAAGTTTAATGAGACGTCGTCTCCTTCGCCACTCATGGATGTGATCAGATATATGAGTGCCTTTAGTCTATTTGAAGGAAGTCAAAATCTCAGTTCCCATGTCATAACGGATTGGTAACTGGTAATGTGTAAGGAAAGCCATAGCTAGGGTGTTAAAATCAGAGAAGAAACCTCATGGAAATTCAATATACCACTTTGCAGCAGAACCGGTAAGGTTTCGTTGAAAAATATGTAAACAAATAGAGTCATCCATCAACGAGTTGGATGAACACCATAGGTGAAAAGTCATAACGTGATTATTTGGGTCCTCTCCCACTTTGCCGTCGAATTTAGGAATGTCCAATGGAAGCTTGGCTGGTATAACAAGCCATTGGGGAGAGTGACGAATAGGATCATTTAAAATCCTTGACAAATCCAGAAGATCCAAAGTGGCAAGAAAGGGTAACTGTCAATTCACCTGTGGGTACTGATGGCTTTAGGGAGGAAGCCCTGTCGACAAACCAGTAGGACCATAAGTAGTCTGCATATAATGTAAAGATCCAAGCATATTCGGTGGTGGCTGGACAGGATAGTAGCTCATCAGATTATACCCTGGAACAGGGGCTTGAGTTTGAGCATTCGCCCCCCAAATGGGATTGAACGAACCAGGATATGGTTGGCCCATGCTAGGGGGTGTAACTGACGCAGCTGGAAACTGCTGCCCCCCAGTCGATTGAGAAGGATTTTGTATCAACTAATTCCAATACTGAGCCAACGATGGAGGTATGGTTTTCCCATAAGGCGGAGTTGGTCCTCCCATCGAAGGTGGTGTTCCAATTGGGTTTTTCCAACTGAGAAGGGGTTGAGTTATACTTCCTTGATGAGATTGTCCACTAACCGGAAACTGATAAGTTGGAGTTAATGACAGAATAGTGCCACTAGGATTAGGATTTCCAGTAGAAGACGAAGAAGGTCCTCCAAAATGAAATTGAGGGAGTTTTGGAACAAAACCGAGAAGAAAGTGCCCAGAAGAAGAAGGACCACTAGGAGAGCCGGATGGAGTTTGCACAGGAGTAGGAATGGAAGCATTCAACGCATGGTATCCAGGTGGTAGTGTCGGAGTGACATTGGGCGTTCACGGTGTATTGATGGGAGAAAGACTAACCATAGTAAACCCGGTTGGAACACTCGTAGTAGCTGTAAGATGTGCCATTTCAGCAGGGACGGTAAAGTGATAAGCGATAGTCAATGGTACTGTCTCTAGACTAGAGATTTCGGAAATCACAAGTGGATTGATTTCAGAAATCACAGGTGAACCTGGACCAAAAAGGTCCTGTCAAACAACACCTGTAGACCAAAAAAGATCTTGGCCTTCTATGCCTGGAAAGGGTCCAACTGGAGATCCAGAAGATGTAACAACTAATTCTTCGGAAGAATTCAGTCGCATAAATGGTCGCCTGGAATCAGGGTGACGTTGAAAGTCCTCTCGAGTATTAGTAATTCAAAAACGTTCTAGAGAGTCATTTCATTCCACTTGTGGTGTGGTGACGACTATGACTTCACCTTGCCGAGGAGATCTCTCAGGTGTACTTGTAGGCAAGGGTTGAGAACCTTCCAGATGCTCTAGAGATAAACCTCACATTCTACGTGAATGACGTGGAGGAACTATTGTAAACGAGTGAAAAACTTCACGAAGAAAATCCCATGGTCAATTTCGAGAAACAAACAACACGCGCTAGTAAACAAAATCTAGGAAGCAACACCAAGCAAACAAGACCTTCTAATTCTGAAGCCACTAGTTGGTGATGAAATCCAATTTTGCAACAATGAGATGAAAAGGGACTAGGCTAGGGTGGAAAAGTTACACTGATGACCTGCTTAACGGACTTACACCCTGGTACAAGCTCCCACACATAATCGTGAGTATACCCTCCAAGGAGCTCGACTGAGTTTGGTCAACGTCAATTCCAGGTACCATGAAGACTTTCCCCTCCACAGTCACCTTGAGTAAGAACCTAGAAAGATAGGCCAATAAGGTCACCACCAACAACAATAAATCCTGGGGGGACAGTCGACAGTCCGATCCACACGCAAGGGCAGGGTATCTAGCCCGAAATCAACTCAAAAGGCTTCCACTCATCATTGTGGGTATACCTCCAAGTGATCCCCGTAATACGTGCAATCTCTATAGTGATATAAACAAAGCAGGGTGAGTAACTCTGTCAAGATCAATGCGACCTCATGCTTGACCCTTGTGTGAGAAGGGCTTCCCAGGACAAGATGTTGCAAATGGAATTTGACACTCCCTAACACAATATACTATTGTGTGTTTTGTGCTTTTGGAGAGTGTATCTCTCTTCCTACTCCTAAGCGCTAGCCTAGCTAAATATTGGTGTAATAGAGCCCTAGAAAAGAGTTACTAGATAAATTTTATGATTACACAGTGTTATTAAGAGTTGTTTCTTACTCAAAGGAAACGGGGATGCAACTTATGTTGTATGACTCTGACCCAACAATGCATGGATGAGAATGAAATATATCACTTTTCGTTCAATGAATCCTATGTATGGGAGAGAGAGAAATTTTTCCAGATCAACCTTGAACTACAATTCAAAATTTCCTTTAAAATGCAAATGCAACAAATCATGCATCAATAACAATTCTCTATTGCTTCTTTTTCAACAATTTTAACAATTGATTTTCAATGTTTTTGAAGACAAAAAAGAGTTTTTGAAAGAAAAACTTTGTTCACTTTTCAAAAAGGAACCTCACTTTTCGATGAGAGTACAAAAAATCAAAATCCAAATGAACAAGCAATGATAAAAAACCCAATCCACTCTTTCAATGCAAACAAAAATAAAAAGAAAACCAATATAGTTTTTTCAATCGCATAAGAAAATG
This sequence comes from Picea sitchensis, assembly GCA_010110895.2. Taxonomy (NCBI): domain Eukaryota; kingdom Viridiplantae; phylum Streptophyta; class Pinopsida; order Pinales; family Pinaceae; genus Picea; species Picea sitchensis. Next base: position 100,570 of record SNQJ01S0055837.1, read on the forward strand.
ATCTTTCAAACAATAAGCAAGTGATAAAGACCAAGAAAAAACTCAACTTTCAACCGATCACCGATTCTTAACTAATCAAACACACTCAGATTTTGAAATAAGAGAGTATGGTGTTGCCAAGAAAAGTCAAGAAACGAAAGTCAAGACAAAAGTGACAAGAAGAGCCTTGAAATCCTAAGACTGTTCATGCACGCAAATGAAGACAATAAATACATCAATCAATGGTCCAAGAAACTCTTATGAGGCACCTAGACTGATCTGGGCAGTTGAAGATGCCAAAACTCAAATCCAAATTTTTGAAAAAATGAGTTTGTAGGCTGGCAATACTACACAGTGCGAGAATTAGGCATTCTCACAGGTGGCCCTTGAGCAGAGTGCGCGAACCTTGCACTGAACCTAAAGGTAGAGTGCAAACTCTATGGATTCTCGCAGGCTACAGTGAAGTGCAGTGCGAGAACCTACGAAACTAGTCAATTTTTTGGAAAATGAAGCAAAATTAGAAAAGGCCTCTGGACCCAGAGGGTCTATCAAGATATCTTGAAGACTTAGAGATTGATAGGAAAGGAGAAAAGTAAAACCAGAGCCAATGGCCACCGAAAAACACCAAAATCCACAAAGAAAATGGTTTGTTCCCCAGTGGAGTCACCAATTTTGTTATCGGACTAATCAGTAGGTGCGGACACTAATAGATCTCCCTAGATCCACCTGGATCTAGAAAAAAACAGGACAGGACATGACTCTTTCCCTAAGTTTTGACCATTGAATTAACTAGGAGGAAGAAACAAGTAACATACCTTATTATCACTTCCTAGGGTCTTTGTTGCTCCTTCTTCACTCCAGTGCTCTCATGAAGTCCAGACCAGGACAACACAAGCCAACCAAAGTGAATATAGCCCAATATATTCAACAGTTAACCTATGTGTATGATGAAGGAATTACACAATAAAGTGAGATTAACTTTATGGGAAAGAGACATGCCACTATATCATATTAATGGAAAGTAAAGATTACAACTTGAGCCTTGATGTCGCAAACTTCCTTTCGATGGCTCTTGGATCCGACACACACACTTGCTCAATCCTTGCATGAAGAAGATCAAATCCTCTTGATAGAC
>SNQJ01S0055837.1:105844-120104 GCA_010110895.2 Picea sitchensis
TAGTCCTCCCTATCACCTCCCTACCACCCTGGATTATCAATATGTGTTACTAAAACTTATTACAGTGATATAATGTTTAACAACAACTTACTAGTCTCATCACTGTTCTGCAAGATTTTCGATGCTCTGTCTGCCTCACAGTCTTCCTGCACGCATACCTTGCACTTTATATTCTTATATATTTTGTACTCTATGCACCATTCCTCTTCAATGCACCATTTTTCTTTTGTGCCTCCCAACTGCTGCACTCCACCTTCTTCTTTACACATGCATCACTCCCAATAGCAACAAAACCAATCTCTTCTTTGTTCCATATTCTTATACTCACTGTGTATCTTGTGCATGCTCTATGTCTTATGGTTCTGCATCCTCTGCATGTCGAGTGCTCTTCCTGTTCATCATGGAAACTCTTCAGCTTCTCTGGCAGTTTTTCCCACGTGTTCAGCATCACTGGATGTCATGCTGAGATTCCTCAGCGTCTCTAGTAGTCGAGACTCTTCGTCTTCTATGGCGTAGTCAAGCTTATACTTTCTACTTCAATTACTGACTTCAACACTAATCCACTTGTTAGTCCCTCTAAGAATTGTCTTCATTCACTAGAAGAAGCTTGGAGAGCCTTCAGCTCCTCTAGCGATCACACAGATATTTCTTCGAATCCTATGGAAGAGACCATCAATGGTTTCTAGCAGCTAGACTGCGAGGAGCAACATTAGCCCTCCGATCGTGCCCAAAATCCCTTGCACTATTGGATTGACTTCATGTGATCTTGCGTTTATTTCACCAATTCACATTTCGGTATTTCGGGATCCCCAGGGTAAAGATTTGCTACAATCCATGTCATGATCCCTGAAACTACGTAAAAAGGAGCTTGTTTATACTAGCTCCTTCCCCCACGGGACCACAGGTGGTGACCATCGCCTAGTTCGAAACTGTATATCACAATTTCACATTTTGAGATTTCGGTGTTTCTGTGATGAAGTGTTCTTGACACCTCCAAGTTCCAGTATTCGAAACTTAGAAATTTAGTTGGATCAATGGTTCATACCCCTGAGTGTCTCTTTTTGGCGAATCGACATTTCACGACTTTGGGTTTCGCGATTTCAGGATTTTTCCCTTTCAAGTCATCATTTCTTCAGCATTATCAAATTCATGATCAAAAAATCTCCAAAGTGATCGAACGGTTCACATAACCTACTAAGATGGATGGTTGACGGGAATTCATCATTTTTCCTTTCGAGTTTTTCGAGACACACAATGGTCCCTTACGTCATTTCGGAGTTCGGGACATCGTGATGGTGGAGTTTTTTCTTTCTTTGTAAAACTCCGAAATAGAAAGTTTCGATGTGAGGTAAACCTGCTGATGTCACACGTGGATTGACATGTGTCGAATAGCTGCCACATGTCATTCTAATTCGTGACTTACATGTGCCCGAAATGTTGAATCAACTTGACACTTTCCATTACCTGATTGTGCCACGTTTCCTTAGCTGACATGGTTTGCTGACGTGGTTTGTTGATGTGTCTGTTTCTAGGATTTCATATTTCGGCACTTTGGGACTCCTGATGTTGAGATTCTCTGACTTCTCCATCTCCTGGTATCTGAAATCCTGGTATGATGTGCCTTCTTCTAGAATTTTGACGTTTCACTTTTCGGCACTTCGAGACTCTTGATGACGAAGGATCCTTGTCGCTCCATCTCTCGGTAACTGAAATCCTGATATTCAGAATTCTGAGTGATGTGCCTTTTTGGGTTTTCGCATTTCAGCATTTCAGGACTCCTGATGTCAAAGGGTCCTTGTCGCTCCATCTCCCGGTAACCGAAATCCCGATATTCAACATTCCAAGTGATGCGCCTTTTCGGGTTTTTTCATTTCGGCATTTCAGGACTCCTGATGTGGGAGTTCTTAACATCTCCAACTCCCGGTATCTGACATCCCGGTAGTTGAAAAACTCCTAAATGAATTTTGACCAAAACTTCGATCTTGCTATTCGATCATCGTTGCGCTACTGGTCTTCCTTGCCTGCTTGTTTACCATCAAATGAACAAGCATACCTTTGCATACTCTCATCTTGTCAGGCCAGTTCTGCATCATCTTGCCAAAAGACTTCTGGTGCCCACCTGACACATCCTTCCTGTACCCAAGTCATTATTGTTGTTGTACTTGCCATCAATGACAAGCATACACTACCTATAAAACATGCCAACAATCATTGCATGAAGAACCATTCAATTCAAGAACACAATTTCACATAGTTGCAACACTTAGGAAATCACAAACAAATACACATGAGCCAGTAATCATTTCATAACCAGATCAGAGTCACGAATGGACAAAAAAAAGAACATACCTGTAATTGAATTCCTTAAAATGAGAGTTGGTCGAGTGGTTCCTTCGTGCTAAGAATTCAGAGCATAACCACAGCAACAAGATCGAACAATAGCCCAACTAGGGTGGAGACTAACAGGAGGAGTAAAGGTGATGTGCAGTAAATGGATGTCACCTCCACCCACAATGCATTAATTCATCATTGCATGCCAACGAGTTCTTCATTAACACCATAAATCAACCCATGTATCGAGACCATCACCCATTAAAACCAACAACATGGCCATATCACCTTTCTAACTTATGCCATAATATAATTCCCAAGTTCCATATAATTCAACAATTCGCATACCATTTTCACTATTACCTTTCCAAATGCACCACCAACATTCATACCATATGCGTATTAACCATATAAATCAATCACAATTACGTATCCATTTACTTGCTAGCTAGGATTTCAACAATAATCGTTAAGTCTTTCATTCATGTAGTATGGTTTATAGGATAGCTTTAAACTCTTCCCTTTTGCAATTGTTTCTCATTTCCTTTAATTGTTCGCATGTAGTATTGCAGAATTGGATCCCTTTTCTTTGCATTTGTTATAGTATTTTTTCCTTTCTCAAAACTGCCCTTCATGTAATTTCACTAACATGTTTGTTGTGCAGGTGCGATAACAACATATAGAAATGATATTAATGAATAGCATAGGTTGTAGTAACATAAGGAATCAACACTTCATAAGCTCAAATCATGACCAATAGCAACAAGATCTCATCAACCATGTAAGCCGTGTCACACATCATCGTGACATAAAAAATGAAAAGATTTGACCTTCGATAGTTTAAGGGGGTCCCACCTGCTAGTATTATTTATTTTTTATAATAATAGGCTTTTAGCAACACTTTATGGGTGAAACTTCGTTGACGTTTTTTAATCATCAACAACTAGCGACTCCACAGGAAAATTTGTTTTCAACAGATTTAAAACTCAAAACTCATGGTTTCGTGGACCAAGAATAGTAAATTTAGAAGACATAACCAGAATAATTATGCAACGGGGGGAAGTGAGCAGATTTAATGGAAAGATGACTGGGAATTTGGGAATAATTCATGAAAAGTGTTAATTATGAGGGATTTTTACCACTATATGCATAATCATTCAACTAGAATATGCTCTAAATATTCAAGGAGGAACACTTATAGACTTTCTCTTAAGCTCTCAATGGATGAATAAATGGCAAGAAGAAGTGGGAAATAATCAATTCCTTATAAGACAACAATGGAAATATGTAACAATTTCAAGGGCCCTTTAGAGGAGACATCATAACATCTATGTAAGCTTGATTGTTATCGGCTAACAATGCTTTGCAAGAGTGTCACTATGGCAGAGTTTATCTGACATCCTATTTTGACCAAACACTTAAAAGATGATAAGGAAAAAATCACAACAAAAGTAATAATGCAGAAATTAAAATAACAACAGTAAAAGACTCAACTGAAAACAACAAGGAAAGAAAACCTAACTTAGAAGGAAGAAATCAAGGTACTGTAAGCATAGAAAGGAAGACAAAAATTGAAAGAAGAGCTATGCTACTAGTATATAGAAATCCAATCAACATTAGGACTTTTCATGTTGTCCCCTCGCAATACTTCAAATGAGGACTGTTAGCATTGTAGGAAAACAATTGTCTCTGTAATTTCCTTAAAATGTATAAGTTAGTGTCCAAGACAAAAATAATTTGGAAGGGACCCAACACTTGCAATTCTAATATAATTATCAACCCTTTGACACACATGATTAAATCATCAAGATAAGCATGGAGACTAACCAATCCAGTGAAGTTTATGTTTATAGGCCCTTTAAAGGCGATACTTGCACCAAATAAGAAAGAAGATAGGCATTTGTAAGGAATAGTATCACAATTAGTAATGAAAGTGGTTTTGTGAACATTTTCCCCTTTGACTTTGATTCTCTTGTAACCATATAAACTGTGAAGTGAGGGCCCTAACTGTGACTCTAACATCTGATGCAAAAATATTTCCATATTGAGAGGAGGGAAGGGGTTTCTCATAATCGCTTGCTTGAAAGTTCGAAGACTAATACAAGTTCTGATATTATCAGTGGTCCTTGAGGATGATTCCTAAATTGAAACCCATTCAGAGTGGATTGAAAAAAAAAATCCAACCATTAAGAAATCTCCCAACTGCCTTTGAGAGGGTGCTTCTAGTGTAGAGTTAACAAGTTTTTTTTTTCCCTAGATAGTTTCACAATACGAGGAACAAGACCAGGATCAAAACCATGAAGATCCTCATATAACCAAGAAAAAACCATTTGAGATTCACCGAGTAGCTAGGTGGACCCCATCTCTTCTTCAACAAAACATTAGACATTCATTTGAACATTCGTTGAAGACTCAGGTGTCCTAATGTTCAGGAGGATGGTTTCAACCACCTTCTTTTGTAACTCCTATTATTTTTGTCTTTCTTTGTTGCCTACAACACTCAATGAAAATGAACTCTCAAGAGGAGTCAATCCCTCGGGAATCTTATTATTTTCTGTGGATATAATATCCTCGGGCTTAAGAGGTTCATTTTTAATGACAAAAAAAATTCTCTCAATATTAGGGATGGCCTTCAAAGATCCATCCTTTTCATGGATGTATGGACGATGTAGAGATTGAAAAGCACAATCAGGCTTATGAGGAAAGAGTTGTTGATTAGGGGAGGCTAGAAATACAACTAATCGATCAACCATTGAATTCAACTCCTTCTTAACATGAATGATGTTGAAATATAGAAGGTTCGAGACAAGTGCCCAAACAGTTTGGGAGTATCATTCCATCATCTTTTCACTAAGGGAGCATGTCTTATGTATCAGGTTCACAAAAATCTCAAAATTTCTGAAAATTGAAAGGTGACCACAACCAAGATTAAGGGCATTCTCAATGCCTAATAATAAAGTTTCGAATTTAGCGGCATTGTTTGTACAATAAAAATCCAACCTATATGACAAATTATGAATTTTCCCTACAGGAGAAACCAAGATAACGCCAACCCCATTACCTTCACTAGAGCATGAACCATCAAAGTGCATATGCCATGTATCATCATCTAAATCATTTTTTTCCAAAGGAATATTATCTTCTTCAACAATGATGGAATACACTCCTAGGCCTAAACCACCATCGATGAGGCAACAATGGGCAATATTATCCATGATCTTTATAGAAATATAAAAAGGGGGATTTTTTACAGGGTATCTAAAGTTATGTACACCAATTTTATTTACATAATAATCCTCTTCATTGACTGCTTCAGAAAGATTGGCTACAATGAAAGATTTTCCTTCCATGAATTTTTCCAGATGCATCTATTATTCAGGGATGACAACCATTTCTAGGAGGGTTTCATATTCTTTGATGTTGGCCAATTGATTCAATATATTGTATTTGGAAGAGGTGGGATGAGGAGTGATTCCTTGAATCTTAGGAATTTTAGGAACCTGGGGCACGGCAATGGTTGAGGATGAGCTCGCGCTAGAAGAACTATGGGGAGGATCAAATTTTCCCTTGGGAGCGTACACTTTGTTCCTAGTGTTGATGACCATGACATCCTCTAGCTCTGCAAAGTATAGGAAAACAATAGTATCTTCTGGTCTTTTACCAAAGATCTTATCTCTGACACTCTTCTTTACCTCACAAGTCGTTTCTTCGTGGTGTTCCTCAAACAATTTACACCAATTCCGAGGCAGGATATCTTTAGGCTGAAAATTGTTTTCAACAGGATTCCTAAAAGGGGGTGCAGAAGAGGATGAAGATCCAGGGGTGAGAGGGGATACAGTACCCTTCTTCTCAAATGCTATCATACGATTGTTAATATCTTGTACTAGATGTAAGAGAGAGGACATGTTTGTCTGTCTAACTAATTCTCCCTGGGAAGACTAGTTCTTTCAAGTTGTTCTTCATACTCTGAGAAAGTATGCAGAGAGGAACCGATATTATCAATGGCCTTTTCCTCAATCCTATGACGGTAGGGAGAATGCAATGCATTTTAGTAATGCATGAAAGTGGCTTGGTTCTGAGAGTGGATAAGTTCAGGGATTTGATTGTACAATTTGGTGAAATGCAAGTTGAAATACTTGATGGTCTCACCATATTTATAAGTGATGCTATTGTATTCCCTTAACTTCTTGGAAAGGCTTTTGGATTGCCCATAAGTGGATCAGAACCAATAAATTAACTCCTCCCAAGTAGACAAAATCTTAGGAGGAATGTCAAAGAAATTAGTCATAGCCTTTCCTTCCAAGGAATTGACGAACAAGCACATCCAGGTGTCATTGTCATTGGCCCTATGTTATGAAAAGCATTTGAAAATGTCATTAGATGTTCATTGGTACTTACAATGTTATTTCTTGAAAACTTAGGCACATTCTCTTTAAACTTCGAAAGTGGGAGAGTAGCAGGTGATAGGTTAAGAGGAGAGGACGCATGCCACAGTGAGGTTGTGGCATCTTCTTCGAACCTAAAAAGCCCATACTTTTTAATGACTTTGGTGGGGTTTGTAGTGGATTGGATAGGGATATGGTGGTTTTACAAGCTACACATCACCAATGATGATGAAGATTGGGAATATGGAGCACTTCTAGTGCCACCAAAGCCACCACAATATGCCATCTTGTGGATGATAGATGAAGGAAAGAAAGATGAGTTGTATGAATCAGATAAAGTTCTCCTTAGAGCACCTTTTTGGGTAGATAACACAATGTTTCTTATTCCTATTTCAGCAATTTGATTGATTTTGGGTGACAAGCCTCTTCTTCTTCTAGAAGCACGAGAGTCTAAGGACATGAAAGAAAGGCCAAATCTTGAAGAAACAAAGGGTTACTGTTGATTTCTAGGTTGTCTACGTCTTGCCTCCAATTGTTATTGAGCACTAATATATTGTTCAATTGCTGCCCAAGAATGGTTAAGCTCAACATAGGTATTGGCAGTGTCTAGAATGGTGTTAAACAGCTTCAAAGCAATGTTGGTTTGGTCTTGAAGATGGGGCTTGATATTGGGTTTCCTTGCAACATGAACAATCCTTAATAGCTAAACAATCAGAGAATCAATTTCAGAAAAAGAAATATGTATCAATGAAAAATGAGTTTAAAAAATTAACCATAGAGATATCAAAGATCTCCCTAGTATGGTGACCAAATAAATGTTGAGGAAAAGATATGAAATAATATTACTCAAGCATTTTCAGATTCCACTTGGCTAAAGAAAAATAGACGGGAATATCTCCCTATGTTTATAGAAAAAACAAATAACATCCTAACTCACAAGTATTAATTACAAGTGCTTAGGCTAGTATTTTATCAACAAAAAAGCATGCTAGAAATTCACTTTTTATGTAATTTTATGAACATATCAGTTGCTGAAATAAATGTAAAGATAGAATAAAAGTCACCAAGATGATAATCAAGACAGATGAGACATAAAGTAATACTTTATTTCATTCAAATTCACCAAAGAGTCATTTTCTTTACAAAATCTCATGAAGAAACTTTGGACCAAAGTCCAACTTAGACATCCCCGATGGAACATACAAAAGAACCTCTGACAGAAAACCAAAACTAAAATCTAAAACTTGGATCAGATTTCCATAGATTGCTTCCCACTCGACTCTGCACAATATCCTTTGTGAGTCATGAAAAATAATTCACAAACAGACAATTCTACACAGACTATCAAAGATAGATCAACACCTATGAAAAACAAGTGACTGGATGATGTGATTCAGCCCTGAATATCATTGTCTACAATAAGACCCTGCTATCATAAAAGAGAATTAGGCTTGTGATGAATAATGAATGAATGAAAGCTAAATTATCTAAACATAAACTCAAAGAGAAAACCTTAGCATGCATCCGCTTCTATCCTCCTCTTGTTCCTCCCTTTTCTTTTTCTATTAACAAAATAGAATTGGTTGAAGTAGTTGAACCAACTCATTAGTTAAATTGACTAAAAGACTCAACTAACTTTAGTTAGGGGGAAGAGTAATAATTATAATAAGGGTCATAAATAAATAATAACTACTAGGTGGGACCCCTTGTGACTCCCCTTAGTTCATAACAATCATAACAATCATAACATAACCATTAGTCAAGAAAAACACACCTCCTTGTGTCTTCCATCAACATGTTCACTTTTGGAAATTTTAGCTTATGAAATTTGAAATTGTTTCAAATATAATACTCATATATCCAAAATAAAACATGTTGTCCAAAGACCCCTGAAGTCAACTGTCATAAAACAATAGATAAAATAAAAACTCAAAATCCATATTTCCCAGTCTGCGATGCAACCCTTCCTTGATTGTTATTGTCACCTCTTCATTTTCCTCCTTTGGATGTGGAGATCCTTTAGGCCTAATCTCATTGATCACGTGGGAAAAATAGTCCCTCAAATGCATCTGAGAAGACACGGATTTGTTATAGCCATTGGAGAGTGAGGAAGGGGTAGCAGTGAATTTTCCTTTATCAACAACATAGTGGGCCTCAGTTTTCAATATCTTGCTAACATGGGAGGATTTCACTGGTGAGTGGTTAGGGGAATCTTAGACAATGGGTTTAATAGATAGAGGAGCATGCAAGGACAATTTGGGCCAGCCACAATGTTGGGAGACTGTCGGGTGGACAGTATCCTGCCATCCATAATTTTCTAGGTCCTTGGGTTGCAATGAGACATGAGGAGGTATGGGGATACCGGGGGCTTGCAGGGCTTGGAAAGGAGGGCTTTCATGCCTAGTTTTGACTATTCCCTGCCTAATCCAATTGCAAAATTTGGCATGAAACAATTGGCCAAGATCTTGTGAATCAACATCAAAATGTATGGAGAACCTTGGCCTTCTTGGGCCTTGGTTCCAGTTACCTCTACCTCTTTTTCCTCGGCCATGGCTACCTCAACTGAAAAAACACATCTTGAATGCGTGATTTATTAGAAAATAGTATTTTAAATAACCATACATGACAACTCTTAAAAATATGAAATAGATTTGGCTAAACAATGTATCAGACTCAAGCAATCCAATCCATACAAATTGTTTTATTGTTAATCAATGAGCAGGGGGGTGAAAAGGGTTATGGGATATGCGAGGGGTTTGTATTGAGAAAAACATGATGCAATGAGGGGGAAATGAACATGGTTACTTATCAATGACAACAAAAATCAACTACAAAGAAACCTAATAAAACATCACTGTAATCCACAGAAGACACTGCCATTTTCAACTGCTTTAACAATGAAATTATCTTGATTGTAATTAATCTCATAACAAGGACTGGAAAAATGAATATGGGAGGTGATGGGGTTTGTAATTAGCAAAAAATGAAATAATGGAAAGGAAGAAAGAGGATTATTGTTCATGAAATTAATTAACTGATCCATAAAACATTCTGCGAAAACAGATGCATCAACCATCAATCATTTTGACCAAATAACAATTTATGTGTATTTAACTAGTTCACTGTTCATAATCAAATATCCAATGCAGTGCCATCACAAGACAATATCCATTCCACACAATCTGTAAAGAGGATATAGTTCATTTCTTTGCATCTTATAACAATTTCCAAACAATAGCCATTCCACTCTATTAACCATCAGGATCAACCACTTCCCATACATTACTTCAATCAACAATTATACTCAAATTCATGTTTCCAAAATTAACAATGACAGTCACACTATCATTGAAATCGGGCTTGTCATTTAAGTGCACTGATATTCGTTAACATATATATAGGCAGTAAACCCAATAATCCAGATTAAATTTCAAAATCTGAATTGATATTTAAACATACAACCAACAAAAACCATTTAGACAAAAGCTATGCATAGGGTAATTCGCCTAGGCAATGTAATTATGCCACTATAAAATAAAACAATTCAATCTGCCTTAAAAGGTTGGTCCATCCATCCAACACTACGAGGTCTCGACAACATTCCCTTCTTAACAAATGATCGATTGCAACAAATAAACATGCTTAAAACTCTGTGAAACCCAAGCTATCCATACTATACACAGTGTGTAGCCACCAAAACACCATGATGCAACATCTCCATTTTACAAAACCAAACACACAATCACAACAATAACTCAATTCATTGTGTTGAGTCATCAATATAGCACAATATTACTTCGATTTAGTCCAACTGTGATCAATTATGTTGTGCAAACTCAGAATTATATAATTGAACAATCATAATGATACATTAGATATAGTTTCTACAGTCATCTGGTTCAATAACCATTCGATTGCAAAGAACACCACAATTACCATGACCATTATTTCATTGTGAAAAAAAACACCATACACACAATGCGACATGCATGAGAAACATCAAACATTTGTAACCAATGACATTTAAACATCCAAACAATCCTTAGTGAAAAATACCAGTGACTGTATATCGACCAACCAATTCATCACTGTCATAAAATCAATTTACCTAACAAGTTGTGACAACCACACATACCCACACATCAATTTGAATCGAGGCAGTGGCCCTCTCCATTAACAATATTGAGTTATTAACATAAGGAGAGGGACTGTGTACTTGAAAGTGAAATTGGTAATGTAGGGTTTACCAATGCTATAACAGAGTTAGTGACTATATACCAACCAACCCATTTGTCACATGACCAACTAGGCGAGCCTGTGCTCAAATTAGTCGACAATTATACAACCATCCAATAATAACCAAGTCGTAAAACCAACAGGCCAGGCTGGTCTTCTCTATCATTATTTAGACTGGAGGGCTAGGTTTGTTTCATATCCAATAAAGGGATAGCATGACCAATCCTTGTAATGGTTAAAACCCCGATGCCATGGTGCATACACAGGAAGAACCACAACTCATTTTTGGACAGGTACAAATCCATGACAGGGGGGCATAACCAAAACGTGGGGCTCTAGTTTGGTCAGGCAATGTTATTTAACGCATGCAGGGTATAACCCTTGTGTTCTTCGGTCAAACAACCACAACACAGAGGTGAAGACAGGGTCAAGTAAGAACATGAAAACCCATTTCATGACCCTTAGTAGTAAAATCAACCAATGTTGAAGTGAACAAAACATAGTGACGTAGAATTCCCTTAACCATTAAACCCAAAAAAGACAAAGACTGGATTTAGTGACAATGCATGAAGATAGCTATCCACTCAATACCAAACAAAAACCCTCCACTTAAACCAACAAGCATAACAAAGAGCTTCCACTCGAGATGATCAATAACTTCTACGAATTCAATATCATTGCAGAAAGAACCATTCAATTCAAGAACAAAATTTCACATAGTTGCAACACTTAGGAAATCACAAACCAATACACCTGAGCCAATAATCATTTCATAACCAGAGCAGAGTCATGGATGGCCAAAAAAAGAACATATCTGTAATCAAATTCCTTAAAACGAGAGTTGGTTGAGCGGTTCCTCTGTGCTAAGAATTCAGAGCATAACCACAACAACAAGATTGAATAATAGCCTGACTAGGGTGGCGTCTAACAGGAGGAGTAAAGGTGACATGCAGTAAATGCATGTTGCCTCCACCCACAATGCATTAATTCATCAGTACATGTCAACAAGTTCTTCATTAACACCATTAATCAAACCATGTATCGATACCATCACCCATTAAAACCAATAGTGTGGCCATATCACCTTTCTAACTTATGCCATAACATAATTCCCAAGTTCCATATAATTCAACAACTTGCATAACCATTTGCATTATTACCTTTCCAAATGCGCCACCAACATTCATACCATATGCGTATTAACCATACAACTCAATCAAAATTGCATATCCATTTACTTGCTAGATACGATTTCAACAATAATCATTACATCTTTCATGCATGTAGTATAGTTTATAGGATAGCTTTAAATACTTCTCTTTTTCAATTGTTTGTCATTTCATTCTAATTGTTTGCATGTAGTATTGTAGAATTGGATCCCTTTTATTTGCATATGTTATAGTATTGTTTCCTTTCTCAAAACTGCCCTTCATGTAATTTCACTAACATCTTTGTTTTGCAGGTGCGATAAGAACATATAGCAATGATATTAATGAATAGTGTAGGTTGTGGTAACATAAGGAATCAACACGAAAAAACCCTTGGCAATGAAACGAGGACGAATGCTCGCTGCGCGCGATTAGGTCACGCGCTCCAGCGTTCTTGAACCTCCCGCAGGCCACCGGCCCTATGGCCCTCTCGGCCCCTCCTCCCTCCATCAAAGCTACAACAAGCTCCATGGCGGCTCCCTCGCCCCCTGCTCAGAAGAAAGGCGGCCCTCCTGCTGTGGCGACGAATCCTCCACTCGCGGCTCCCTTTCACGGTTGTGCTCCCTCAGGAGCTTCGTTCGCGCTGCTCAAATCCTCAAAACACAAAGGCATCCCTCCTAGTGCGGCTGTGGTGGTGGATGATGGCTTCCCTTCCTTGGCCACGGCTCTCTCTTCCGGGCTGCCCTCTAATGCAAGCACGACCTCTGGTGCTCTGGCAGACGAGATCTCGCTAGTTCTGGCCCCCTCCTTTAAAGAGGTGGCTTCTCGCTAGAAATTTCCCTCTGGTATGCATGCAACGGGCCCTGAGGCTGCCTCTCAAGGTCGACCAGCCGCGTTGCATGCAGCAGTTCCAGAAGCCCCTACAGTCTCAGTTCAAATGCCAAAGGAAGCCCTAACTCATGCCTGCCATTACAGCAAGCACGCACTAGTATGCAGGTTTAATGGTTATTGGCCTAATCTGCCGGATCTGCTCGCTTGGATCTCTTCCGAATGGTACCCGCTTTTAGAGGGAGAAGTCATCGCCTGCCCTTGTGCAAAGGGATTTTTTATAGCAGTTTTTGATTCTACAAGCGACAGAGACATAGTGTTTAACGTCGGGTCATGGTTTTGGGGCAGAGCAGGCCTGTCCATGCAACCATGGACCCCTGTCTTCGATCCATCCACAAACTGCATCTCTTTAGCTCCAGTCTAGGTGAGACTTCCATACTTGCCCCTGCATTTCTGGGGGGATGAGTCTCTTAAGGCGATTGGCAATGGCCTCGAAAAGTTCCTCTACAGAAGTCCAGACTCAAAGCCAGTCCACTCCACCTTCGCTCGAATTTGTGTTGAAATGGATTTCTCCAAAGGTTTCCCCGCTGAAATAATTCTCCAAGGCAAGGAATTTTCCAGGACCCAAATCCTCGACTATGAGAATCTCAGCTTCAGGTGTAGGAACTGCTTTGAAACGGGGAACTTAGCCCGAAGCTGTGGAAAACAACCCGAGAAAAAAAGGTCGTCCAAAAACCAAAGACCAACCTGGTGGACGGGGGCACCATCAGAACCGCGCATTGAAAGCAAGGCCCAAGAAGTGGCAGAAGAAGCAGAAGTTGAGGCCGAAAACAAGCCCTCTGCTAAGGGGGAAGCTCCGGCAGCAGCCACTCCCAAGTCGCCCACCTGGCCAGAACCCCAGACCTCACGCTGGGCAGATCTAGCCGACGAGGAAGACCCTCTGGACCCATTGGAAAGTCAATCTATGGACCAAAGTATCGAATTGCAAACAATGTCAAAAAAGAAAAAAAAAATCCAAGCAAGAAATGATGTAATAACGCAGAGACGTTCAGGCTCACTCAAACAGTTTATTTCTATAAGTTGGTAATGCGTTAGGATCTTCAGGCAGTAGTTTTCCATCTTTCAAGCAAAGTTTATCGATAAAAGGAGACATTTTCATTTTGAATCAAGGAGACATTTTCAAGGAGACATTTGTAATTATACCTCCTAGTCTCCTATATATACCAAGGAGACATTTTCATTTTGAATCATCTTGTACTTGAACATTTAAGTGGGGTAAAAGGAGGTTTCCCCCTCGAAGAGGCTTATTATCTGAAATTATCTCTTTTTCAA
>SNQJ01S0055838.1:44215-54956 GCA_010110895.2 Picea sitchensis
TTTTCTAAGATATATTTGAAAAGTGGATATCACCAGATAAGGATGAGAGAAGGTGATGAATGGAAAACAACCTTTAAGACAAATGTAGGTTTGTATGAGTGGCTTGTTATGCCATTTGGCTTAACAAATTCCCTGAGTAATTTTATGAGGTTGATGAATTGAATACTGAAAGATTTCATTGGAAAGTTTGTGGTTGTGTATCTGGACGATATAATGATCTTTAGCAGGACTAAAGAGGAGAATTTGAGAGACCTGACACTAGTGATGAGGAGGCTACAGTAGGAGAAGTTGTTGATAAATCTGAAGAAGTCCTCTTTTGTGAAGATAGAACTCATTTAATTGGGTTTTGTTATCTCTTCAAATGAACTGAAGATGGATCTAGAGAAGGTGAAAGCAATCAAAGAATGGCCATCACCAAGGAGTACGTTTGACGTAAGAATCTTCCATGGATTAGCAAGTTTCTATAGGAAGTTCATCGTATATTTCAGTGGAATTTGTACACCAATTATGGACACAGTAAAGAAGAAGCACTAGTCTTTTAAATGGACAGAGGAGGCTGAGAGGAGCTTCAATATACTGAAGGACAAATTAACAGAATGACCAATTCTGATCTTACCAAATTTTGGAAAGACATTTCAAGTGAGATGTGATGCAAGTGGAGTTGCAATTGGAGCAGTTTTGAGCTAGGATAATAGACTGATTGCCTATTTTAGTGAGAAGCTGAATGAGACCAAGAGAAAATAATCCACATATGATAAGGATTTTTATGCCATAATTCAAGCCTTGAAGAAATGGAGACATTACCTTGTTCCATAGGAATTTTTCTTGTATAGAGACAACCAATCTTTACAATTCATAACCAGACAAGAAAAATTGAATCAAAGGCATGCAAAGTGGATTGAATTTATGCAAAATTTTACTTTTGCCATAAAACATATTGCTGGGAATGCTAACAAAGTTGTTGATGCTAACCAAGTTGGTTATGCAGAAGCTCCATAACCAGATCAGAGGACAATTGCAGAGATCTAACTAATAGTACAAGCGCAAAGTTGATCAACATTGTAGAGAACTTCAATTTGAAGTAGGATATCAGGTTATGGTACATCTCAAGAAAGAAAGGTTCCCTAGGGGAACATATAACAAGTTGAAGATGAAGAAGATAGGGCCATGTAAGATATTAAGGAAGTTTGGTGCAAACACCTATGAGATTGAGCTTCCAGATGATGTGGGCATATCACCCATATTCAACATTTCAGACCTGTACCCTTACAGGGAATATGACTCAGAGGGATCAGAAGTTCAAGAGAAGATTTAGTGGGAGAAAAAAATGCCTATAACATAAAAACCATAGATGGAGAAGATCATTGATCAGAGGATTAGAAATAAGACCAGGAGGAAGACCCATTTTGAATATCTGGTCAAGTGGAAGGGACACCCAATAGAAGATGCCAATTGGGAAAATGAAGCTAATATCTAGAAGCATGGAAAGTCGGTGTAGGATCTCATGGACATGAGTCCATAAAGTTTTGTCTAGGAGAGTATGATGCATGAGCATCGTCAACGAGCACACGTGGCAGGACAACTCAATGCCTTGGAATCATTTCAGAATCTTAATGCTAGAGTTTGCTACTAATCTTTTGGAGTTGATTGAAAAATGGAAGAAGATCAAATGCTTGGAAGCTAAATGATCACAGGTGATTTGGGAGTTTCACTCCTAGTCTTGAATGTAACTGAACTTAGATAGAAGTTAGGTTTTAATTTTTGAATAGACTAGTAGTTGGGGGGAACCCTAAGAGCCCTCTGAGATAAATAGAGGTTTTGTATGCCCAAATGGGGCTGCGAGTTAGTAGGAAATTTATGAGTTTTTAGTTGTAGTTTTCATAGCTGTAGCCATTTTTAATCTTGAATGAATATAACAAAGGAAAATTGATCCAATGCATTGTGCTGTGATTGTTTTGCAATTCCCTGTTATTGTTGTTTTCATGAATGGATGAATTTCCTTTCGAGCATATGAAATTGTGAGATGTTTTCATAATTTCAATCATTTCTCTTTGTTGAGTCTGTGCAAGGTGTGCACATAGTCCACAAGGAGTGCGTGGACATAGTTTGTTTTGACTCAGAAGAAAAGAAGAGATAGCGTGAAATTTCCCTTTGCAAGGAGTGAAGAGTGACTACTGCAAGGCGTGCACATTCATCCGCAAGAACCCAAACTTGCTTAGAATTATGTTGCAAGGAGTGCACAGATACAAATTTTGACTAAGTGTCGAAGTGAATCTTTAAGAAGTCAATAGAGAAGAAGACGAGAAAGTTTAGAAGGGATAGCGCTTTCCAGAAGTGCAGACGAGGCCCAAGAGACGAACTCGTAGGAGGAACAAAGGCTGAGGCCTTTGGATACCTAGAAAATATTCTAAGTCAGAGGAAGTCAAAATATCAGGAGGGAGAGTGAAAATGGTCGTTGGATCACCGATTCAGAGGAACAACAATCGTCTGATAAAATTAAGGTGCGTGAGCCTTAGCGTTTTGCACACACAAGAGAGGGAACTTGCTAAAGTTCCAAAGTCCCAAAGCAATTTGGGACCGTTCGATCATCCAAAGTAAATCTCAAGCATCGAATCATCCGAAGTAGATCTGAATCGTCAGATCTAAAGAACAGGTGGCATGAATCTGTGGACTCCAGGTCAAGACCCGAAGTGAATATCAACCATTCGATTTAGGAGAATTAGATCTGAATCATTGGTTTGGAAGAGACATATATCAACCGTTAGTCCAGAACCACCATAAATATCGTAAGATCAACTGTCACGCTCGATTGTGGGGCCATAAAGTTCCCGGACATTAAAATTTTGAGGGCGGGCCGCAATCGAAACCACGGTATCAATGAAGAGGTATGTGGAAAATGGAGGTAAATTGCGGGGAGAAAAGCAGTTGATCCAAAACCACTCTTGGGCGTGCCTGGAATCGTGCGTTTATGCAAAGGACCTAGCCCGAGGTCACATGCGACAAGGGGATAACAAGAAAAGATCTAGCACCTGAAACTTGAGAGTTCAGTAGTTGCGAAAAGAGGTCGCGAGTCCCAATATAGAACTTGCACTAGAGGACGAAGAGGACCTGTGTTAATTCATAAGTGAGACCATTAAGGTCTCAGAGAGCCAATTTATCTCGGAGTTGAAGATCCTTGATTGGGAGGTTGTGTAGCCATTAGGAGAGAAGGGGGGGTTGCATCATACTCTTTTTTGTCTTCCTTCTCCCGAAATTCGATTGTCTAAATGGTGGTGTTCTTCTTGGTGTATTAATCGCATATGGGTTTATGGGTTCCACACTGACAGTAATATGGATAGGAGTGTTGCCTTCTATTCCAACTCTTGGTCCTCTCATCTTCCTCTCATATGTTTCACACAAGATTTCCTCAATCTTCTCCACAGCCTGAAGATCCTCTACCTCCTCTTCATCACTTGCCAACCCTTCCCTCACGACTACAACTCTCTTCTTGGTGTTCACCTTATATTGGTAGGGTACTCCACTGCGCATATTTGCAGCTGTTTCCATGATCCCCTTTATCTAGTCTTCTTCCATCATAATTGGGTCCAAGGCCTCCTCCTTCTTTCCTTTATCCACTTCTCCTTCCATTTCTCCTTCTCTTGTCAGTGCTTCCCCCCTTCCCCCATGCAAGCAGGGAAGTCTAGCTGTCTAACTCCATTGTCATTACACCTTTGTTATATAGTAATATATTAATAGAAGTATATAATGATCTAATGCAACTACCTCAAGGTCCCTTCAAGAAATATTTATCAGTTGCGCTGTAAGACTTCACTGTATCTACTACAAATTCTGTGATAAATCATGCAACAATGTTGTCTAACCATAAATCTATTGCACGCGTAAACTTATTATCAACTCGTTGTAACTACGTGATCTCTTCAGGATTACACTCTATTTGTTTGATCCGATTTGTAGGATGGTTGTATTTCAATATTTTTATCCACTCCTGTAATACATGCGGGAAATCACAGAAAAATACTTCATGCAAGTCACTGAATATGTACTTGTCCATATATTTGCGCGGTGTCAACTTTGGGTTTCTGTTATCTTTCTGTGCAAACTCTAGCTCCCTTGTCTTCAACCAACTCTCTATCTCTGCCTTCAATGGATTCCATGGTCTCAACATTCCCTTTTATATTCTCATTCTCTCCACGTCTTGTTATCCGGTCTGACATTTCTTTGATGCGTATTCCAAAAATCTCACATATTCAATCCCATTTTCTTCCAACCAACCAACGCCAGAACCATTTGTTGGATTTAACTCTTCTATTGGTGTTCGTCTTACTTAGGATTCCTTATGGGTTATTCTAATTCTATCTTACTATCATAGATTGAACCTGGTTCAGATAAGCTCCCAACAAAATCTCTTTAAAACTATCGGCCTCTTTGGTAGACCAGAAGGCAATGCAACACACAGAGCATAATGTGCAGTCTCACTCGAGATAACTCTATGGGTGGTTGCAATACTCAGGTGTTTGCAACCTAGGAATGAGTGGAGACCTATGGTTTTACCCTGTAATATTTATTCATTCAGTCTAACATCTACTTATAACAGTCATTCTATTCATGCATGTGGAATACTAGATCTAACTAGTTAATTCATTCATCTAACATTCATCAATTAATTATCCATAAAGACACATACATTCATTCACATAACATAGGTGTTACCTTGGTTCACCCCCTCCTAGGATACATCCACAAAGATATGGATCTCAATATTTTATTATGGTTTTATAGCAAGATTTGCCTCGCCATTGCTATCTTGCACAGAGGGCCTTTTTCCATTTCCCTATGCAGACTTATCAACCCCTTTTTGATAAATCCAGAGCCATATATATATATATATATATATATTCCACATATATTCTCCCTAACTGCTTTGCAAGATGCGTATACGCTTGCTGCTCCACTACAACTCCCTTATATCGGGATTTGTGACAGAAAATACAAAATGAGGTCGGATTTCCATGTCACGATAGAAGATCTCTGATCTTTGGCCTTCCATATACTGGAAACATTCTGACTCAGCCCTTCAGTTTCATTCTGGAGGCTATAAGAGAACAATTTTGAGCTATGGAAAAATAGGAGAAAGAATTCAACTTTAAGAGAAAAGTTACTCTGGAGAAATTACTTCATATTGAGTCTACATCCCTTTGTCCCTCAAGTCTGAAAACAATGTTCAGCCCCCAAGTTCTTTCCTTATTGTCGAGAGGACTGCATTACCTCTTTTCTATGAGCTTTCCTTTGGTGGAGGATTGAAGTGGTGGAGACCCAGTTGGAAGGAACTTGGTTTCTTGGTTTTGAACCGTGCCGACACGGAATTCTGTAATGTTGATACTTCTATTGATCAATTATTAATATAAATACTCCTTTCCTGTCCTATCGATATCTTGCAAATATATGATTATTATCCATGGGCATTATGTAATGTTTATTAATGGATTGTGCTATCTGATGTGCTAACTCATTTTATATATTGTCACTATATAATTGCATCACTTTTTTGTTGAGAACTTCTTGCAGGCGTAAAGCTTTGGGTCAAAGTGCTCAATGGTGGAACAACATCAAACGATTGGATCAAGGTAGGATTCTTCCTCGTATTGCACATTAGTTTATATAGCACATGTTGGAATTGAGTTGATTTCTATAGTCATACCTGTCTATTTTGGTTTACCCTTGGTCATAGAGAGTTTTTCCCTTGTAACAAAATTAGCGACTCCACTGGGGATAGATATTCCTTATAAGGGTTGAAGTATTTTTTCTTCTTACATTTCTCTTTTTCCTTTGTGTTTCTTGTCCTATCACAGTTGGACAGAGTCTATTCACTTTGGGTCTGAGTTTTTCATCCTTTTACCCTTGCCTAGCCTTGTTTTAAAAGATATACGCCCTTTTTTCCTTGACAACCGCGTATACACGCTTGCTGTCCCACTGCAAGAGGAGTATATACGCCCTTTTATTTTGAATAGTCATGTATACCACCTCCCCTTGCTTGCTTTCTTGGTTTAGTGACTGTTGGGTAGGTTTTGAGGATCACTGAGCCTTCTTAGGTCTCTGTGGTTCCTGTTGAGATTATTTGGGATGAAAGGAAACCTGTTTGGAGTTGAATTTTTGGGTGGCATCTTTTCTCTTTGTTTTCCGTTTTTTATTTGTCCTTGGTAGTTGGGTTGTCTGCTTAGATGCTTGGTATTTTTCTCGAGTGATTGATTTTATACACAGTAGAAGTTATATATCAAGTCGCTTATTAGTCCATGCATTTTCTTTTTAATACATTGAAAATAAAAAAAAATAGGTATTTTTCATTGGTTGGTATTTTTTTCTTGGAACCTTTATCATTAGCTTAGCACATTTAGCGAAAGATCGCATTTTAATTATGAGTTGAAAAGTTAATATTGAAGATTGCACTGTTTTTATTTAGCATATCATTCACTGAAAAGTTAAAGTTAGGCTTTGCATTATATCTATTTTTATTTTTATGCAGAGTCATAACACCATGAGTTTCATTTCCATACTTTTTTGAGTAATCACGACCAATACAATTTACGCTTTAAACTAAAATTGATTAGTAACGATTTTATTGTTTAGGGTGCACAAACTAGCCTAGGATTTAGTGCCTTGGAATAGGATTTTGTGAGTAAACTTCTCTAAGGAAATTAAATCAACATATGTGTTTGAGATAGGGAGTTGAGAAATCCATTGTATAATTGGTAATATCAGGAAGCTCCGCTCACACCGGAGTTAAGCACAAGGTCGCATGAAGTTTGTTGAAGGGATAACCTCTAGATACTCACCTAGCGTCAGAGATATTTCTGTGGATTTATTCGTATTTGGGGATCTTTCTAGTATCCATAACTCTATCAGAGGTGGTACTTTCAAGGTTTTGGGCTTTGCTACCCTGCCCATACGGTAATCTAGACTTACGACTGTTCACCTGTGCATCGTTTATACAGTGGTTGATTAGTTGCTTGATTTAGGTTTCTCATAGGTTACTTGCAGGGGTTATTCTGCTTGTATCCTGAGTCAGATAGGGGTCGGGCAACACACAACCTTTATGGAGGATTACCTCTTTAGGGGGATCTGACCGACTAGTTGTTAATCCTATGAGGGCCCTTATAACTGATTCTTTTACCTCCAAACTTTAGCAGGGAGTCTCATGTCCCTCCTGGACGAGGCATACCTTCTTTAGAGAGGGAGGCCACTCAACCACTTTAGCCCGTTTGCATGCATATTGGCCATGGAGTTCTTGAGTCTTCATTATCATGAACAATGGAGTTCCTTTTACTCCCTCATTTACTACTACCCCCCAATGAAATTCACTTATTTCATGGGGACGGATCCTTCTGCTTTACATTATGGTATGCAAAGTTATGGTACTCAGTCTACACCTTGGGTCCCTAATCATTTTTCTCATGGTATGTATGATACGTCTTCGTAATTACCATCCTCTGTCTCACCTCCTTATGTGAATACAATTTTTGGGTCTGGGGGCACGATGCCTCCTTCTTATCCCTCTCCGTTTGGTGGGAGTCATATCCTTCAAACACCTCTTACGATAGGAGGTTGGAATCTTCCTTCCTATGAATCCACTATGCGAGAAGTAAGTGCCCAATTAAGCAACAATTCTACTTATCACACTCCATCCAGTTATCCTTCTTCCACTATGTTAGTTCCTACGAACACTTTTCCCATGGAGAATCTCTGCCTGTCCTCCGGTGTTTCATCCCGGGGGAGTTATTTTTATAGTATGGGAAACCCCCCTCATGAAGTTCCTTCGCCCATGGGAAACATATATACTCATGTGAGTAACCCTTGTCATGTCGCTTTCTCTTCACAAGCAGCTTCCTCAGTGCCTATGCCCTTACAACCCTTTATGAATCAGTATGGAGGAGGATACTATCCTGCTGGACAGGGACAGGGTGTAAACCAGGATCCTTCCTGGCCTACAATTTCTCAAAATCAATCTTTCCATGCACCTTGGACTCAAATTCCACAATTAACTACCGCCACAAGTCTAGTCACTGCGTGTGATACTGACATTATATCACGAAACGCTGCTAGTCATGTTGGAGATTGGTCGAAAACCTCTGCGAGTCATGTTGAATACCTGCAACCAACCGTTGCAAGTCATGCTGGGGGCACAAGTCCAGTCACTGCGTGTCATACTAGCGTTATATCACCAGCCTCTGCTAGTCATTTTGGAGATTGGTCGACAACCTCTGCGAGTCATGTTGAAGACCTGCAACTAGCCATTGCAAGTCATGCTGGGGGAACATGTTTGGTCATTGCTAGTCACACTACACATCCATCACCAACCTCTGCTAGTCATGTTGGGGATTCATCACCAACCTCTACTAGTCATGTTGGAGATTTTCTACTAGCCTCTGCAAGTCATGCTGGGAGCATGTCACCAGCCACTGCAATTCATGTTGGGGGCATTCAAATGATTGGGAAGCCTAGATGTCTTAGATGTAAGCCTATATTCCTTTATAGGACTTGCGAAGGAAGTCACCTTACTCGTTTTTGTCCTGTTACTGCTGGGATACCAGAAGCGTGGGGCTCACCTAAGGGCCATTTAGGTTCTGAGGAATCTATGGTTTCACAACACTCCGTTCCTTCTTTGATTGATACAACAATCATGCTGATGCAATCTTCGACTGACACCTATTTTACTTTAGGGGTTGATGCGTCCTTTGACCTTTTTGTCTCACATCTTGTTCAACCAACAGTCGTGTCGATGCAATCTTCGACCGACAACACTCCTATTTTTTTGGGTGATACACCTCTTGACCTTGTTGTATCGCATCCTATTCAACCAATGGTTGAGGAAGTGGTCGTATCGATGCAATATTCGATCAACCCCACTCTTCTCTTGGAGAGTGATAAGTCTAAGGAAGTGGTCACGCCAATGCAATTTTTGATCGATCCTGCTCTTCTGGTTATGGTTCTATACCTTCTATGCCATGTCCTTAGCAGTTCTATTACTTCACCTTCTGAACAGGAGAGAGTTTTACTCTTCCTGAGTTATCTCCCTCTAAGTCTTGACGAGGTTCCCTTTGATTGGGATGGTCTTGTGGGGTATCCAATGCCTTCGTATATGTCTTTTCTAGGAAGAGACATTATCCTATATATCACGGAGACGATAACCTCTGTTATCACTTTGTCCTCCTCGATTTGGAGAGATTTGGGTCTTCCCAAGAGTGTGTTGGTTCTTCATAATATACTGACATTCCACAAGAGGTCTGCATGGGATACTTGGCCTCCCCCGTGGCTTACCACCTAGAATCTTCCTAACGAGTCTCAGTTAAGTTCTTTTCCGACTTGTCCAAAAACTGAAAAGATCACCGAGTGATTTGTCCCTTTCACACTCATTAAAATTGGATTTGAAAGATCACGAGTCCTAGTTAAGATCTTTTCCGACTCGCTATAAAAAATAGAAAATATTGCCAAGTGAACTTCTCTTTTTCACAATTGTAAATTGGATTTGAAAAGACATCTATTTGGCACAAGTTTACCCCTTTTTTCACACCAAGTAGACTAAAAGATATAAAAAAGGACATTTTTTGGTGTTAAGTTGTGATTGCATCTCATGCCCTCACTTGTTGTATTGAGCCTTTAGCTGGTTCTCGCTTTGCATTATAAACCGTTGCCTAAGCAGCTTGCATCCTCGACCAAGCAGAGCCTTGTTTTTATCCTTCACAAGTTGACACCCCCATACCCTGGAGGGAACATCACCCCGAGTGTCCATATCCCACATGCATTTACTTGCATTGAGAATAGGTACGTTCCACTGTTGGAACTAGTTTTGCTTACTTGTGACACTCGTTACCTCCTCTGTATCATAACATTCACTTGTTATGAAAAAAGAAAAAAACGACGGGCGGGAAGGGAGTACTATATTGTAATTGGTAGCAGTTGTGTCGCCTTTGAACATAGCACAAAGTTATTGAGTCCTTGCATAATCATAATTTTTGTTTTAGCATGGCCTTAGGAAGTTGATCTCGTTACAAAATTTTCTCTATTGACTGGTTAATCTTCCAGTCACTATAGAGAACATTATGGATGCCTCCTGCATCTAGTTGCCACATCATTAAGTCTATGCTTCCAAAGTCCACCATATGTCTCATGCTCTTTTTCAAAGGAAGTCTATCAACCTGTGTCGACCACTCCTCAGAAATCTCGACTTTGCATGTCGGCCATACCCTCAGTTTGTCTCAGAATCACATGATACTTTGGTCTTATGATGCACCCTGGCCCTACTTTCATCATTGGTAGGTCACCTTGAACCCAAAAATTGACATTTCATCATGGGTCATTGATTGGGTGGTTTCCCTTATGTTCGGCGACAAGACATCTATTCACACTTTGGGATTCATGTAGTGTCTTGGATGCCATTAGCCTTATTGGTGGTTTCCTCGCCTTTTTCAGTAGTTTTCATCGTTGGCTGTTATTCAGAGGGTATTTTTCGTGTACCGCTTGCATTTGGCACACGTGAAAGGCGCATAGGGTCGTTGGTTCGTGAACATGTTCTTCATTTGATCTCCACCAAATCATGAAGCTCCTGCTTTGTTCCTTGTGCTAACTGATGAGAGATGCCTTAATGCTCTCCTTTCCATGGGTCTCTTTCCATCGACTTCATCTCATGTATTATGGATACGAGATCTCGAGTTTTATGAGTACCTTGAGGCTTGCAGTCATTAGTGGC